>RQJG01000115.1:0-55829 GCA_009756435.1 Chionodraco myersi
GGTTAGCATTCTTATTTGGTCAGGAGCTCCTTTAAGTTAGATATCAGATCTGTCCACATTAAAATTGTATCAGGTTTTGCATCGTTGATTCTCGCAGAGGACAGTTCAAGGTAAGACATTTTCAAAAAACTCTGAAGCCAGTGAGAACTTGAAATATCGTGAGGAGGTTTCCAACGTTGGACTATAATCTTTTTAGCTGCAGTCAAGCCTGTTAGCCAGATTTTGCGAGTTTTCCCCGTAAGGGAAAGGTGAGATTCATCATTTAGAAGATGTACAGCAGGTTCCATTGGTAATCTCAACCCTATTAAATCTGTAAGGGTACTAATAACCTTCCCCCAAAAGTGTATTATATACTCCTGGACACTCCCATACAACATGTAAGAAAGAGTCAATGGTTCCCTGGTGACAAAATGAACAATACGAGTCAGGTACCAATCCAATTCTGTGTCTAATATATGCTCTATGACAAAATGTCAGATGTATATACTGATGGTTTGGGTTTTTTTAAGCACCCCTAACATTAGCCCAAATTGCATCCCAATCCAATTCTTGTCCTAAAGTAGATATTTCCTTATCCCATGCTCTAAAATGAAACTTGACTTAACTTTGACTATAGAATTGATGATTTGGATTGAAATGTCCTAATTCTTATTTTCAATGTGATAGTGATAAGTGTGCTTATAACCTTTAGTCAATAACCTGTCAAAACGTTGTGATAACAATAAGGTCATGTTTCATATAAAGTGGAAAAGTATCTAATTTGTGTAAAAAACCTTTAAAGTATAATCCCATAATAATATTGGATCAAATGACTATGTGTAATGCTCATGAATACAGAGAAATATCGGCTCTGTTGTGTATATGTTTATTAAATGATCAACGTTTCACCTTGTTGTGAGATCTTGTTTTTGCAGTTACTTATATAATGTTATTTTTTATTTCATTATCCCTGTGTGAATCTGTTCTGTTTTCCACTCTCACTCTATCGCTGCTTTAAACTCCTGACTTTCCCCACAGGGATAAATAAAAGTCCATCTTGTAACTTATCCAACCTTAAATTCATGAAAAGCTACCAGAATAACATAAAAATGAAACAAGCCAAAATAGAATAAGACAGGATAAAATACAATAATTAATGTTACAGTGCAATGTAAGACGTTAATAGTTATTTGCTTTAATCGAAAGCAGCAACAAAAATAAAACATCTTCAGCCTTGATTTAAAAAGAAGTAAGAGTTGCAATAGACCTGCAGTAAAATGGTTATATTTAAGATGTGCCAAAGCCAAAAGAAAAGCACACCAGGGCATCGCATACAAAACTGGTAAATCAACTAACATGGCCAATCTGTTGTCAAAGTAAAGTAGGGGGGGCTTTTTACACAGGGTGAGGCGCAGGGAGGGTTTCACTGTGTATCATACGCTTGTGTTCAATATAAAGAATAAGTGTGGGTAGTATGATATGATTATATGCTTAGCTTTTAATAATTTGGATTCAGATTTCTTGCCACTCACTTTGTAACGCGCTGCTTTTTTCATTCTTACATCTGCTATACCAGCGTGTTTTAACCACTTATCTTACTCTTTATTAATATAGCACATTTCAACAGAATTGCTTTACAATGAATGAAACATTACGGCTCTGTTGTGTATATGTTTATTAAATTATCAACGTTTCACCTTGTTGTCAGATCTTGTTTTTGCAGTTACTTATATAATGTTATTTTTTATTTTATTATCCCTGTGTGAATCTGTCTCTCTAAACTCGACCTTAATGTTGATCTCATCCACACATGGGGCCATGATTCTGATCTCATTAACCAATCTGTTTTCAGACAAAACCTGTTCACAGAGAGACGTGGAAAAAGACTCCTTGTACAGCATGTGAATAGTATGTACCATGAAGCACAATTTGTTATGATGACACACAGCCTCACAAACTGAAAACATACCAGCGTTATTGTTTAGCAGGGAGTGTTTGGTATTTGGTAAGGTGAGGTGCAGGGAGTTTTTGTTTAACGCAAATCTGAAGGTGTATCAAAACCAACTTGACGCTGTTGTTATGAGAGGCTTTTGTGTTGATTTGTATCATGCATTCCCGATAAACTTAGTAAGCAGTCATTCCAGTTTTGTATCTCATTGCTTAGAATGAAGGTGAAGAGAGACAAAACAAATCAGAGCCAAGAAGAGAACAGGAAACAAGAAGGGTTTTCCCACCGAGTGAAAACACACAGACAAAAGCTGTTTGCATTGTGCAATTATCATCCCCACCTTAATAAATGCTACCTCAGAAGATCTTCCAGACTCATGAACAGCACCTTCAGGACAAACGACTCTTGTCATTGTTTTAAAGAATGGTAACGTTACAGCTTATTGTGATAAAGTTTAAATGTCGCCATACAATTCATCAGCTCTCATAAATCTGTGGAAACATAAAGAAGACGTCTACGGCAAGTGCCCTGACAAACAACTGAATACATAATTATTGACATGATTATCCTTTGTGTAAGTCTCTATTTTTCTAATATTGGACTTCCTACTGCATAGTCCTTTAATGAGCAAATTATCATTCAAATCAGAGTGTGATGAGAAAGTGAGGTTTTGCTATAACTCAAATGAAACTTGACTTAACTTTGACTAGAATTGATGATTTGGATTGAAATGTCCTAATTCTTATTTTCAATGTGATAGTGATAAGAGTGCTTATAACCTTTAGTCAATAACCTATCAAAACGTTGTGATAACAATAAGGTCATGTTTCATATAAAGTGGAAAAGTATCTAATTTGTGTAAAAAACTTTTAAAGTATAATCCCATAATAATATTGGATCAAATGACTATGTGTAATGCTCATGAATACAGAGAAATATCGGCTCTGTTGTGTATATGTTTATTAAATGATCAACGTTTCACCTTGTTGTGAGATCTTGTTTTTGCAGTTACTTATATAATGTTATTTTTTATTTCATTATCCCTGTGTGAATCTGTTCTGTCCTGTTTTCCACTCTCACTCTATCGCTGCTTTAAACTCCTGACTTTCCCCACAGGGATAAATAAAAGTCCATCTTGTAACTTATCCAACCTTAAATTCATGAAAAGCTACAAGAATAAAAAAAAAATGAAACAAGCCAAAATAGAATAAGACAGGATAAAATATAATAATTAATGTTACAGTGTAAGACGTTAATAGTTCAATCAGGAGAGACATGATGTATGGAATACATATTTATTATCGGTCACATTATATCAATGAAACATAATGATGACAGTTCATCACAAATGAATGAAATGTTGTTTTGGCGATTAGGCCCAGGTTTTAGTAGGATATCAATCGGGAAGGAAAGAACCGTTTCCGATGAACCCCCCTGGGTCTAGACACTGGTGGTGGTGATAAGTGGTTAGGTCCGGTTGGAAGGGAGAAGGTTAAGCTTGGTCCTGAGTTCAATCAATCGATCAATCAATGTTTAGTCATATAGCCCAATATCACGAATGTTACATTTGTCTCAGTGGGCTTCACAGTGTGTACAGAATATCAGTATGACAATACGACGCCCTCTGTCCTTAGACCCTCGCATCGTACAAGGAAAAACTTCCGAAGAAAACCCAGTTTAAAGGGAAAAATGGGAGAAACCTCAGGGAGAGCAACAGAGGAGGGATCCCTCTCCCAGGACGGACAGACGTGCAATAGATGCCATGTGTAAATTGAAAAGATAATACATTTGCAACATAGGTAGTCCAAATGTTTGGAAATGCATGTGTGTGCATGCATGGAGTTGAAAGCAGGAGGCGAAGGGGTGGAGGAGGGTTGCGCGTTGACACCTGGAAGACAGCTGATAGAACAGGGGAGAGCATATATAGAGGGATTAACAGGTGCGATCATTAGGCTTGTAAATGGAGCGGCGTGATAGGTTTAGCTGGGGAGTGGCGCTCCCTGTCATTTAGATGCAGGGAGCAAGTATTGCCATGACGAGCAATACGGAGTGTTAGGTCTTCCTGTCTGAACTTGCGCTAAGCTTCATTTATTTGCTTTAATCGAAAGCAGCAACAAAAATAAAAAATCTTCAGCCTTGATTTAAAAAGAAGTAAGAGTTGCAATAGACCTGCAGTAAAATGATTATATTTAAGATGTGCCAAAGCCAAAAGAAAAGCACACCAGGGCATCGCATACAAAACTGGTAAATCAACTAACATGGCCAATCTGTTGTCATCAAACTCGACCTTAATGTTGATCTCATCCACACATGGGGCCATGATTCTGATCTCATTAACCAATCTGTTTTCAGACAAAACCTGTTCACAGAGACGTGGAAAAAGACTCCTTGTACAGCATGTGAATAGTATGTACCATGAAGCACAATTTGTTATGATGACACACAGCCTCACAAACTGAAAACATACCAGCGTTATTGTTTAGCAGGGAGTGTTTGGTATTTGGTAAGGTGAGGTGCAGGGAGTTTTTGTTTAACGCAAATCTGAAGGTGTATCAAAACCAACTTGACGCTGTTGTTATGAGAGGCTTTTGTGTTGATTTGTATCATGCATTCCCGATAAACTTAGTAAGCAGTCATTCCAGTTTTGTATCTCATTGCTTAGAATGAAGGTGAAGAGAGACAAAACAAATCAGAGCCAAGAAGAGAACAGGAAACAAGAAGGGTTTTCCCACCGAGTGAAAACACACATTGTGCAATTATCATCCCCACCTTAATAAATGCTACCTCAGAAGATCTTCCAGACTCATGAACAGCACCTTCAGGACAAACGACCTCTTGTCATTGTTTTAAAGAATGGTAACGTTACAGCTTATTGTGATAATGTTTAAATGCCAGCATACAATTAATCAGCTCTCATAAATCTGTGTTTACATAAAGAAGACGTCTACGGCAAGTGCCCTGACAAACAACTGAATACATAATTATTTACATGATTATCCTTTGTGTAAGTCTCTATTTTTCTAATATTAGACTTCCTACTGCATAGTCCTTTAATGAGCAAATTCCAATTCAAATCAGAGTGTGATGAGAAAGTAAGGTTTAGCCATAATAAAACTTGACTTAAGAAAGTACTCCTGATATCAACTTGTTACCTGTATAAAAGACACCTGTCCACAGAATCAATCAATCAGATTCCAACCTCAAGACTAAAGAGCTGTCTAAGGACCTCAGCGAAGAGATTGTAGTCCTGCAGAAGGCTGGGATCGGCTACAAGACCATCAGAAAGCAGCTTGGTGAAAAGGTGACAACTGTTACATGTGAAATAGAAGAAACACAAAATGAGCATCAGTCGCCCTCGGTCTGGGGCTCCACACAAGATCTCGCCCCGTGGGGTATTGATGATGATGATGAGAAAGGTGAGGGATCAGCCAGGAACTACACGGGAGGAACTTGTTAATGATCTCAAGGCAGCTGGGACCACAGTCACCAAGAAAACTATTGGTAACACACTACACCATAATGGATCAAGTCCTGCAGCGCCTGAAGGCCCCCTGCTCAAGAAGAACATTAACGGCCTGTCTGAAATATAACAATGAACATCTGAATGATTCAGAGAAGGCTTGGGAGAAGATGATGTGGTCAGATGGGACCAAAATGTGGATCTTTGGCATCAACTCGACACGCCACGTTTGGATGAAGAGAGATGCTGACTATAACCCCAGAACACCATCCCCTCCGTCAGGCATGGAGGAGGCGACATTGGTGTTTCTCTGCTAAGGGGACCGGACCACTTCCCTGCATCGAGGAGAGGATGGACGGGGCCATGTACCGTAAGATCTTGGCCGATAGCCTCCTTCCCTCAGCCAGGACACTGAAAAGGGGTCCTGGATGGGTCTTCCAGCCCGACAATGACCCTGAACATGCGGCCAAGGCAACACAGGAGAGGCTAAAGAAGAGCCTTTTGCAATGCAAAAGATGCCTGCAAAGAGATGGGTCAATGCAAATAGAAGAGGAGACAGCGAAAGCATGAGCGTTGTCAGGGAATAATTTGCTCTATTGTCCTCCTTCGCCCTCTGACACAGATGCTCCAACCTTGAGAAGACATTATCTCCCTTAAGGAGGGGCTGCCTTAGCAAGTTGTTGTTGTTGTTACCAGTTTATGACCGGGCAACTCTCGGTCAGAGATAGTCATTGTTGTGGGACACCTGGAACACATCCTTCTCGGGGTGTAGATGACCCCGAGCCATAACCGACAACAAATGTGATTCAGTGTCCCTCAGCTGTTTAGTCAAACTAATGAAAGAATGTTGATTACCCTTAGCGAAACTATTAAAACATCATACAAGAGGAAGGTTTCTTCAGAATTGATTTGGCATCTCTACCCTGTGGTCAACTCGTGGTCCGTGACATGTCTTGTGAATTCTCCGGCCGAAGCTCCAAATAAACCGTCAGTGTTTGCCATCAACGCTCCAGCTCTCCTCGTGTCTCTCTGAGTCCTGTTTCCAATTGCTTCAGAGGTTTCCCCCACATGCGTCAATTAGGGCCCTCTCTCCGAAGCTTTCGATATAAAATCCGCTAAAAATAGATTAAGATCAGATGCGGAACAGAGGCATCAACTGAGGCCCACTGAATTGAAGAACTTGTTGTGTAATACAACATTGTCGATTACAAGACATCAGACTGTTGCAGTGGTCAAACATCATTCATTAAAATAACACACTTTATTTTTTGCTTGGTCCTTTAAAAAAAAAAATTGCCCTCTCTCCCAAAAATTGCAGATAGAATCAGGTACAAAAAGATTCCCTAAAGCCAAACTTTTTTATAGTGATCCAGCCGAAAGAAGTCCTCATAAAATGCATTTAACTGTGGGAAATAAGTATTTGATCCCCTTGCAACCAAGAAGAATTCTGGCTCCCACAGACCGGTTACATAAGTCCTCTTCCTTTAGGAAAGTACTCCTAATATCAACTAGTTACCTGTATAAAAGACACCTGTCCACAGAATCAATCAATCAGATTCCAACCTCTCCACCATGGGCAAGAACAAAGAGCGGTCTAAGGACCTCAGGGACAAGATTTCCCCTGAGGTCCTTAGACCCTCTGATGAATGCACAAGGCTGGGATCGGCTACAAGACCATCAGAAAGCAGCTTGGTGAGAAGGAGACAACTGTTGCTGCGATTATTCGGAAATAGAAGAAACACAAAATGAGCATCAGTCGCCCTCGGTCTGGGGCTCCACACAAGATCTCGCCTCGTGGGGTATTGATGAGCATGAGAAAGGTGAGGGATCAGCCAGGAACTACACGGGAGGAACTTGTTAATGATCTCAAGGCAGCTGGGACCACAGTCACCAAGAAAACTATTGGTAACACACTACACCATCATGGATCAAATCCTGCAGCGCCTGAAGGTTCCCTGCTGGAGAAGGCTCATGAAAGGCCCGTCTGAAATTGGACAATGAACAGCTGAATGATAAGGTCAATTTATGGATTTCCGAAGATTTGCAGATAGAATCAGGTGCAAAAAGATTCCCTAAAGCCAAACTTTTTCATAGTGATCGAAAAATGTGATAAAGTGAACGTCATTCTCAATGTCACAGAGTTCATACAACAATCAAAGTCTGGCCTCCTCCAAAGGGGCATTACATGTGCTGCTCTCTTGGACTTTTTGATAATACTTACAGAGCTGACTGTGCACACGCTCTACTGTCAAACCAAAGATAGAAACATCGGAATATATCTCCAAACATTTTTGTCTAATCTTTTGTATTTATGTTTTATCTTGATTTACCACTGGTTTCTATTTTCACCATTCTGTAACACAGTCAGCTTAAACAGCAGATATGTTTACGACTTCATACTGAATATACCTTTAATGAGCAAATTAAAATGAGAAAGTATGGTTTAGCTATAACCAAAACAAAACGTGACTAAACTTTGACTATAGTATTAATGATTAGGTTTTAAATGTCCTAATTCTTATTTTCAATGTGATAGTGATAAGTGTGTTTATAATTTTTTGTCAATAACCTGTCACAACTTTGTGATAACAATAAGGTCATGTTTCATATAAAGTGGAAAAGTATCTCATTTGTGTAAAAAACCTTTAAACATATTGGATCAAATTACTATGTGTAATGCTCATGTCATGAATCTAAAGAGAAATAACGATAACTTTGAGTTGTTCTCCTCAGCAGAAAAAATCCTCACAAGATTTTTGAATGAGATTTTAAAGATTGGTTTTACCAGGAGGCAATTGATGTGTTTCTCTGGATTCATACACAATAACTTCAGATATACCTTTTAAGGTAATAAGATTGTCTAGGCTAAATCGGAGGATTGTCCTTTAATAGTTGTTAAAACTGCATATTTGCACTAAGCAGGTTTCCGTCGTTTTACCCCAAAATTAAACAGATGTGTTGTCAAAGTATATTTTGAACCTTTAGTGGAGAAACATGTATCAGGATGACAATTGATGGTCTTTACTTTTGAACTGTGTTATATTAGCTTTCTTCTGTCCCACGTTAGAAATGTCCCTGCAGTTATTTGTAACATGTCCAGGCATGCAACCAGTTAAAAGAGGACGTTTGGGGCTAGCAACATTTGTATTGTTTGAGACTGGCAAGCTGAACAAATGTTTTACATTATGGATAGGCTACTTTTCAACTTTCGACAAGTCTTGAGATATCTTCAAATATGTTGTCAATGACTTTAAGACCCGATGCATGGTCAGACTTTAACAAAAACAACAGTTTCCAACTTTATGTCTAGTATGATTTGTACCTTGACCTGATAAGGATAGATGAGATGATATTGGAGTACTTATTATTCTCTGGCAAAGAACAACTTGAAGTGGCAGGAGAAAAAAACAAAACAATGTATGAAACTTAGTTTACGTTATTAGAATGTATTGTTAACAACATGATCAATACATCATTGCCTGCATGCTTCATTCAGACAGTTGACACACATTTGCATTTATATATTCACTGTTAAACATAACAAGTAGCAAAGATAAAGCATGATGTATTGATTGAAGAACAGGAATTTCATAAGAGGATTAAAAGAGGTCACTAAATATTAAAAGACCATGCTAAATAGACTTATCAATATGTAATGTCCAATATGTTCCCCCCTCATTTACTCTGAGGGGATGTAGAATTGATAATCAAATGGGAAATTAAATGTTTTCAGCAAATTCTTGAGATCATCCCTGACACTTTTCTCCACCTTGCTCCTGTTTGCAGGTGTGCACAGCTCAGATGTTGGTCGTGCTTGCTCCCTAACTTCTGGAGCATTTTTAAACAAGTTGCTCACACTTTCAACCTCAGCACAGTTACCATAGGGAAACAGCGCCTCATTATTTCCTCCCAAACCAAACAAATGCACACATGATTGGCACGGATCCATTGCTGCTCCTCCCCCTTCTTGTGCTTGTTCCCTGTGGAGGCTAAACGCCTGGCACGTTGCAGGCTCAGGCAGTGTGAAGGTACCATCAAAATATGGCTTCTTGCTCTTGTTTGGATTGAAAGTCATCACTGCACCAGCAACATAACTGTCCCAGCTACCAGGAAGACAAGACGCAGCAACCATGATTCGCCCAGGATCCTTGCCAGAAGTGGACATGGAGACCCCGTAGTACTTTTCTGAGTTTGGGTTCTTCTGAGAGACGCAGATGGTGGAGGAGACCAGAGGATCAGATTTATTAAGGCCGAGTTCACTGATGATCTCTTGAAGCTTCTGTTTTATTTCATCTTCGTTCTCTCGTCCTTTCAGGAAAACAATCTGAAAATAATTTAGAAATTGTCAAAGAATATTTCTGTCTTTACTTCTAGATATTTAACCTTTTCTGTGTGGGGACGTTTACGACCAACCCTAAGTCTCGTTATCTCCTTTAAGGAATGTGCTGTTGCACTTAGTCTCAGTTTTATGACAGGTCAATGCTTGGTCAGCCTAAGAGTATCTCCAGGTGTTTACGCACCATCCCCCAATATGTGGATTAACTCTCTGTAAACTAGTTAACAGGTCTATCAGAGAGAGGCTGGGCAGATTTGACATGGCAACCCACGAGGGAAGTCAGAATCTCTGGCTGTGTGATGTGAATTTTTCCGGCCGTATACTTGTAATAAATATCAGTGTTTGACATCAAAGCTCCAACTCTCCTCGTGTCTCTCTGAGTCCTGACTCTTCATTTCTGCAGAAGTTTCCCTTACAGAAATGTTATCAAGCTGCTGTAATCCCTACAAGTAATTTACTGTCATACTTCATGTTTGAATATGTGCATACAACTCTTATATTTCGGGATGATTTTAGGGGGGGAAAGCAACTATATAAATAGAAGAATTGACAAACTGTAATCTTACCATGTCGAGCACACATGAGAATGGACTCCGCCTGGGTAGTTCAGAGAGATAACGTTTAAAAGGCTTAGGGTGGCAAAGCTTGAAATCTTCTAAGTCCTTTTTCAAAATGTCTTCCGGAGAAAATGATGGTTTGTTGATCCTTCCAAAAAAGAAGATGCTGTGAAGAATCTGTCAAAAAAGAGATGCCATTTTCAATGTGTGTAACTCGAAAAACTCATGAAAGATGCATTATGTCCAAAAAACACATCATTTCAAAAGTTCATAAAAGCCACATCATACATACCTCATCTACTAACAGTTTATTTTCATTTTCACTGGAGTCGTTCAGGTGTTTCATTTTTTTGATAATCACAAAAGCATTTCTTCTGAAAGGGTCGCTCTCGTGATATTCTTCTGTTCTATAATAATATATAGTCAGTGTTAAGTTGTTTTCAGTCATTTTAAATGACAAGTCAGTATTAGTGTATAGTTCAGGTAATCAGCTGACTCACCTCTGCTCTTCAGCATTAGCAGCCTAGTGAGAAATAACACACGACACATTAAACCATGATTATACCACTTACACATTTCACTGACAACAGAAAGTAAATTAGCAATGTACCATTTGATCAGAAATACTTCAAATATTAGCAAAGGAAAGCACTTCAAAGCAGCCACTTACCATTGTAGGTCAGGAGTAAATGAATGGAAATAAATGAATGAAGTCCTGCCTCATGTTTTGAACTACCACGCCTTATACGGTTGCCTTATGTAAAGCAGTCGTTATGACGGTCAGAAAGAGGTATGAACGCTACCTTCTCATTTATTCATCCATTATCTGGATCAAATGTCATATTTCTGGTTGGTTCACTATTGAGAAGAGCAAGCCGTCATGTATGTACCAAGTGCATACACAAAGTGTGCCAATAGGCACATTACCTTTGACAACATCGGACTTGAATATAAAATGTGAACGGCAATAATAATTTTCGTCAGAAAAGAGCCCACAGCAGATGTGTCACAATGCCTACTTAATTCATCTTACCTCATTATATTATAGAAAATATCTTTACTTTTGAACTAAGAACTCAACTTTCGTCATATATTCATATTAATCCGTTTAGGTGTCTAGTCTACTTGACTAGACTCACATCTGCATCCTTTCCAAATATGTGTGTACTGTATGAGTATGTATGTGTATGTATATTTATATAAGAGGGTGACCTTTTACTTGGCTAAACTAGTCATAGAAATCTAAAGGGTATATTTTGTGTTTGTTTTAAATTGTTTCCTCACACCAAAGATGCACTGTCTTTGGACGTCTTTAACTACAGTTTGGACATGACTTTTGGAGCATGCTTAGGCGCTTAGTAGCCTAATTCTGTGTTTTACAGCATTATGTGACAAGGGAACGTGAGTGTAAATAGCCGAATAGCTGTCGTGTAGCTGTTTTCACCCAGGTGCAAATAGACACTACGCTAACATTATCCACAGAATAGGAAATTGTTACAGTGTTAACGTTGTGTAAAATATGTCTATGTATTGTGTATATAAATTGAAATTAGCATGCTAACTGACTAGCCCCGACCATCGCCGTCTTGTAATACCACTTTTCCCCTTAGAGGCGAAAGGAATGGGAAAATGAGAAGGCTGAATCTAACCCTCGAGAACAATTTTAAACATGTTCTCTTTTATTAGTACAAATGAATTGTTCCCCATTGTATTGAGATGAAGGCACTGTTTCTAAAAAATCTGTTTCAGTTTCAGTTAAAGAGTCTCCATCTTTGACATAAGAATCAGAAGACTCAGAATCACCTTTAAGACTTCATAATTTGTGAAAGAAAAGTCAAGTTCTCATTCATAACACTCCGTTCGATGTCTCACTATGGAATGCGCCTCATCGCGGAGCAAACAGAAGCATCAATCTCATTACGCCAATCCTGATTGGCCGGTGATCTTGACGTCAGCGTCGGGGAAATCACCCCCTATAAGTAGCTTGCGCCACGACGCATGCGTCATTCAAACACCTCTTCTCGCTTCAGAGCACATCTCACAGTAGCCGGGCAAGCTTCACTGTCCACAGACTGAACCCAAAATACCATTTCGGTCGACAGGCGCTCGCCGGCTACTCCTTCTGCTTCGCAGGAAGACGGTAGTACTAACGTCGTTAGTACTTAAAAAATCGACCTTGCCCTTCTCTACGAGAAAGTAAGGTAGGTCCGATTTTTTCAAGCTAGCAGCACACCTGTTGCTCCCTCTCTACCGACACCACGGTAGCGAGTTTTTATTTTCTCTTCCCCACGGAGGGGAAAAGGATTAAAAGAGGAGCATACTGCCACACCAGTCAGTATTCTTCGGGAATAAAAGACCCACACCGTCCTTTTTCTCCGGATTAAGGACAAGGTGATAATACCTTTTTTCCCGTCCCACCTGTCGAGAGCGGGCCCTCTCCACGCCACGAGGCGACAAAGATGGACGCCCCTCTCCCTCACACCAGAGGAGTCAGGGACTCGGTGGCTCGACTCTGCAGCTGCGGAACATGCCCGAGGCGCTATTTGTGAAGAAAACTTCTGTTTAGCAATGCAGCAGTGAAAGGAATGGAAGCTGGAATCCGCCCTAGTCAAACACTGAAGTTTATTGAGACAAACGGTCGGAGCGTTTACAAGGTATTTCACATAACTTTCATCATGAAAAGACCAAGCCAACTCTGAGGAGACAAAGCAACACAGCGCAGATCTATACATGAATAAAGGAGTGGCCTATATTCCCGCGCTTCCATCTAATCAATACCCGACATTAGGAACAAAAACATCTCTATATGCAACTCTGCATGTGCCTCAAACCCCTCACCCACAGGAAAGCAGAAGACCTCTTTGACCTTTGTCCTACTCAAGTTACAGACAGAGCACATGCAAGAAGAACTGAGAGTCTCCAAAATACACAGATCGGATTAAAATATTCTTTGACACTATGGACAACCCCGGCTCATGCGGACATTGTGTCCGCTTCACAGTCAAGAGCCTCCGCCGACGGCTAGCGAGACAAGCTAGCCTGTCGGAACAGGACCCCCCCATGTCCATGGACCCGCCGGCCGGCAGTCAAGACACAGGGGCGTCCGCCACAGAGAGCGAACCCCTCTCCGTGTCGGTCTGGGGCTCATTATCAGCGATGGCCTCAGAACCGGAATCCCGCGCCCTGGCAGGCCGGGACCCAGTGACGACAAGACACGCGGGAACGGATTCCCCCGCTTTACCAAGCTGGGGCTCTCGGTTAGACCTCGCCATGGTCTCACCCGCGGAGGATGTCCTCGAGTTGGATTATGAGGAGGACGATGAGGAGGACGCCCTGGCGTTCCTCCTGTCCGAGTCAGATGAACAAGAAGAGGACACCTTCATGTCATCGGCCCAGGCTGCAAAGCCTGGAGCGAGGGCTGCTCTCCCGGGCGACAGCACACCAGCTTCGCCCGGTCTGAGCATGGACCTGCAGGCCGTGTGCAAACGCGCTGCGGTCAGACTCAATGTTCCGTGGCCTGAAATGGCCAAGGAGACCTCCAGGTCCCGCTACGAGGGGAAGCATCTTCCCCAAACAGCGGGCAAAGGGAGGCAACTCCTCCCGGTTTTTCCAGAAATGTTGGATGAAGTGTCGGTCTCGTGGAGAGACCGGCCCTTCAGCAACAAGGTCCCAATCCAGGGTGCCTCCTCCCTGGACTGCGATGGAATGGAGAGGCTCGGCCTGCTCCGCATACCGCCCATGGAACCGCTGGTAGCGGCCCACCTTCTACCAAAGGTGGGCCCCTCACCGAGCAGGAACCCCACGCTGCCAGCAAAGGCGGACCGCTTTCAGTCCACAATGACTGAAAAGTCCTATAAAGCTGCAGCGCTGTCCGCCAGGGCCCTGAACGTGTCCTCGCTGCTAACCGCCTACCAAGCGGAGCTCTGCGAGGACCTGTCGGGTAGCCCGGGAGCAGCCACTCTGGACGAGATGGCAGCGGTCACGGACATTTGCCTCCGTGTCCAGCGCTGCGCCGTCCAGGCCACGGGCAAAGTAATGGGGATCATGGTGGTGCAGGAAAGAGCGAGATGGCTCAACCTCACCAACCTCCCTGACCGAGAAAGGGAAGATGTGCTGGATATGCCCATCGTTCCCGAGGGAATTTTCGGCTCCGCTCTCGCCTCCATGCAAAGGAGGTGTGAGACGAAGAAGAAGGAGGACGAGGCACTCCACCTCTGCCTCCCTCGAAGGGTCCAGCCACTGCCTTCGCAGCAGCAGTCCTTCACCCAAGCTAACTCTGCCCGGTTTAAAGCACCGGACAAGCAGAGGTCGCAGCCCAACCCGAGTCCCCAGCCCAGGCTGGAGACAAGGGCAAGTTGGCCGAGAAAATCTCCGGTTCCGGCTGCAGCTCAGGCTCAGCCAACCCAGAATTTCGGCCAGCAGTCGAGGAAGAATAAGCGAGCGGCGTGACAGCCCCTCCTTCTCCCCTCCGTGAATGTGTTCCCGCCGCCTCGAGAGATGCCTAAACACCATCCTCAAGTCCGCACAAACACATGTCACACGTTGATTGATTCCTCTGTCATAAAATATTTGCCACTGACGCAAAAAATGAAAAGAAAATCAATAAAACCAATAAACAGCCCGCCAATTCTTCCCCTTTTGAGAGCAGCTACGGCATCTCTCAAAAGGCGGATTATTGACGGGTCTGTGAAGGCACCACCGCCACGCGCACGCGCAGTGCCGGTTGGGGCTTTAACGGCCCCTACACACGGCGGCGTGCGTTGCCACTTCAACGCTTCTGCCCATTCACTTTGAATGGGGTGACGTCACGATTCGCCGAACTGCATTGTGGGAGCAAAGCGTAGCTTCTCTCGAGGTGCTCGCTGCAAAAGTAGAGCAATGTTCCACTTTTGCCGCCTCGACGGAGGCGTCAGCCAATCAAATCCCTCGTATGTAAATCTGACAGTACAAGCACTAGCCAATCAAACCGGGTGTATGTTGGGAGAGCTAGACCGCAGTTATTTCCCATATGTCAACAAAAGGAGGAGAAAATGATCGTGGCGGTAGGGAATCACCCGGTACTCTATGACCAGTCCCTCTTTACATACAGGGATACAAACCGGAGGAGCCAGGCATGGTGGGAGGTGGCAAAGACAGTGAGTGAAACTGGTAGGTTTTCGCTTGTTTGGGGAGTTTATATCCAGTGTATTTCGTTTGAATGGACAGCTAGCAAGCATAGAAAGTATATTTAGCCAGCATGGATGTAGCATGAATGCTTTGCTTTGTATGTCCGGGGCGGGACATTCATGTGGTTGGTTGTTGGTCGGGCTGCTCGCGTTGACTCCCCAAGCTCAAGACACGCCCACCGCCAAGCGGCAACGCACGCCGCCGTGTGTAGGGGCCGTAAGGGCACCACAGTCACGCGCATGCGCAGTGCCGGCTGGGGTCGTAAAGGCTCCACCGTCACACGCATGCGCAGTGCCGGCTGGAGCTGTAAGGGCACCACCGTCACGCGCATGTGCAGTGCCGGCTGGAGCCGTAAGCGTGACATCTCAGCATACATCATTACCAAAAACAAAAACAAAAACAACGCACGTGCCTTGTTTGCTACCGTCGACAGACTAACTAACCCCCCAGTGTCAGTAGCCTCTGAATTTCTAACCACCAAGGCGTGCAATGATTTTGCCTCCCTTTTCACTGACAAAATTCAGAAAATCAGACAAGCAGTCAGTGCCTCTGCATCAGGAACAGCAAATGTGCTGTCTCTGTGTCCACTTAACATCAATTCAGACATCATGACACAATTCCATCAGATTAATGATAAAAACCTAGAGGACATTATACAACTTCTGAAGTCCTCCTCCTGCTGCCTTGATATTATTCCAACAGGATTTTTCAAAGATGTTTTGCCTTGCATGGCCTCAGAACTACTTCATATAGTAAACAAAACTCTTCACTCAGGTAACAAATCTCTTCACTCAGGTATTTTTCCACAGGCCCTGAAAACTGCAGTCATTAAACCGCTCTTAAAAAAGAATAATTTAGATGCTTCAGTAATGAACAATTACAGGCCCATATCAAACCTGCCATTTCTAGGTAAAATCATTGAAAAAGTTGTTTTTCAACAGTTGAGTAACTTCTTGCATTTAAATGGTGTTTCATTTGTGTTCCAGTTCAGGCTTTCGTCCAAAACCACAAGCACTGAGACTGCTCCTTGTAAAGGTTCTTTAACGGAACATCCACTTAAACACAGACAGTGGCAGAACTTCAAGTGTTAGTTTATTAGATCTCAGCTGCGTTTGACACTGTTGACCACAGCATTATTACTAGACCGACTGGAAAAACTAGGTGGACTTTCGGAAACAGTTCTAAATTGGTTTAAAATCCTACTTAAAGGATAAAAAACAACTTTGTTTCTAATAGGTAAAATACACATCTGAGTTTGACAAATATGACATGTGGGGGTTCCTCAAGGCTCCATCTTGGGGCCTCTTCTCTTATAACATCTACATGCTAACCACTGGCTCAGATAATGAAGAACAACAAAATAAGTTACCATAAGCTATGCAGATTGACACACAAATTTAAGTAACAATTTTCACCAGAGACTATGCTCCAATTCAAACCACTGAGTAAGTGCATTGAACAAATCCAATGACTGGATGTGTTAGAACTTTCTCCAATTAAACAAAGATAAAAACTGAGGTAATGGTTTTTGGAGCCAAGGCAGAACGTATACAAGTTAGCGCTGAGCTTCAGTCTGCAATGTTCAAAACAACAGATAAAGCCAGAAATCTAGGTGTAGTCATGGACTCTGACCTGAGTTTCAACAGTCACATTAAAAGTTACTAAATCAGCCAACTATCACCTAAAGAACATATCTAGGATTAAAAGACTAATGTCACAGCAGGATTTGGAAAAACTTGTCCATGCTTTTATCTTCAGTAGACTTCGACTACTGCAATGGTGTCTTCACAGGTCTCACTAAAACATCTATTAGGAAGCTGCAGCTGATTCAGAACGCCGCTGCTCGAGTCCTCACTAAACACTAAGAAAGTGGATCACATCACTCCTGTTCTGAAGTCTTTACACTGGCTTCCTGTGTGTCAAAGAATAGATTTCAAAAATATTGCTGCTGGTTTATAAAGCACTGAATGGTTTAGGCCCAAAATACATTACTGACCTCCTGCTAAATTATGAACCATCCAGATCTCTCAGGTCTTCAGGGACTGGTCAGCTTTCTGTCCCCAGAGTCAGAACTAAACATGAAGAAGCAGCGTTCAGTTATTATGCTCCAAATATCTGGAACAAACTCCCAGAAACCTGCAGGTCCGCTGCAACTCTTACTACTTTTAAATCCAGGCTGAAGACTTTTCTTTTTGTCGCTGCTTTTAATTGAACTTTTCATATCTTAAACTGCACTTTAACTTTTATCCATGTACTTTTTCTTGTAATGTTTAAACGTAATTAAACTCCATGACATTTATGAGAGGGACTGCTCGAAAGAGATATTTGGAATATCTGGCATCGACGGATGAAAAAAAGTGTTTTGGTAACACGGAGTGTTTTGGTAACACTTTAAAGACTTTGTTATGGAAGCAAAGCAGGGGAGGGGGTGTGTACAGCCTCCTGAGGGTCCGATTGTGGATGTCATGCGAGCAAAATATGGTGAAGAAAGTCTGTCTAAATATTCATATTTTAGACTGCACTGTAACTTTTATCCATGTATTTTTCCTTAATGTTTATTTTATTAGCACTGTAACTTTTATCCATGTACTTTTTCTTGTAATGGTTAATTGAACTATTCATATTTTAGACTGCACTGTAACTTTTATCCATGTATTTTTCCTTAATGTTTATTTTATTAGCTTTTCTTTTTTAATGCTTAATGTCTTTCATTTCTTTTTTGTAAAGCACTTTGAATTACCCTGCGTCGAAAAGTGCTATATAAATAAACTTGCCTTGCCTTGCCTTACAGCAGGAGATACAGCAGGAGATACTCACGACATCTGCCTGGGCTTCTCAAAACAGTTACACTTTTTCTGTTTTCACAAGCCCAGAGAGAGTCAACCCACATTCTGGAGAGAGAGGTTCTCTCTCTCCTAGAAAGAAGGGTTTTATCTATAATGCCCGCAGAGCAGAGTCAGATTACGCAGACAAATGTCCTCGTAAAGCACCCGCTCAACATGGGTTTCATAATAAAACTATACCCCGCGCGCCACGAAGTGCGGAGAGTATTGGTTATTATTATGTAATGCGTAGTGGCACTACACCCGACTTTTCTAGTGCGGGACGCGCCTACGGGTGCTGTCCTTTCACGGAAGGTGGTCACCACGGACGCACGTCAGACAGGTAGGTATTTACGAAGGTCACCCGGTGAGAGGTCTCTAGAGCAGAGACCCCCAGCGGGCGCACGTAAATCACCCAGAGCTCTTAGCGGTGTTCCCCACGCTAAAATGCTTCCTGCCTTCTCTCAGAGGACACCATGCCCTCGTGTGGACAGACAACACGATATCGTGTATGAACCGCCAAGGGAGGTTGCGTTGTCTCCAGTCACACACACTGGCACACAAACTGATCCCTTGGAGCGGCAGACGTCTCCTCTCTCTGAGAGCGACACAGGTACCGGGAGTGATGCACCTCGGGACAGAACTACTGTCCAGGGGTGCACCACTCTATGCAGACTGGACTCCACATCCAAGGATCGTGAGTCCGCTGTGGGTGCGTTACGGCGGAGCCGCATTAAATCTGTTCGCATAAAGAAAAAAATGCTCAATGACAGCTGTTCTCTTTAGTGCACGATTTAAACGCACTGTTAGGCGGGGACGCACTCGTACACGATTGACCTCCGGGTCCTCTGTACGCGTTCCCACCCCTGGCTCTGTTACCCCCAACTCTGGCCAGAGTGAATGAACAACGCCACACCGGCCCCTACACACGGCGGCGTGCGTTGCCGCTTGGCAGTGGGCGTGTCTTGAGCTTGGGGAGTCAACGCGAGCAGCCCGACCAACATCCAACCACATGAATGTCCCGCCCCGGACATACAAAGCAAAGCATTCATGCTACATCCATGCTGGCTAAATATACTGTCTATGCTTGCTAGCTGTCCATTCAAACGAAGTACACTGGATATAAACTCCCCAAACAAGCGAAAACCTACCAGTTTCCCCCACTGTCTTTGCCACCTCCCCCCATGCCTGGCTCCTCCGGTTTGTATCCCTGTATGTAAAGAGGGACTGGTCATAGAGTACCGGGTGATTCCCTTCCGCCACGATCATTTTCTCCTCCTTTTGTTGACATATGGGAAATAACTGCGGCCTGGCTCTCCCAACATACACCCGGTTTGATTGGATAGTGCTTGTCCTGTCAGATTTACATACGAGGGATTTGATTGGCTGACGCCTCCGTCGAGGCGGCAAAAGTAGAACATTGCTCTACTTTTGCAGCGAGCACCTCGAGAGAAGCTACGCTTTGCTCCCACAATGCAGTTCGGCGAATCGTGACGTCACCCCATTCAAAGTGAATGGGCAGAAGCGTTGAAGCGGCAACGCACGCCGCTGTGTGTAGGGGCCACTCTGATGTTTCCGCCCTAGCCGAGATGGGTCTGGCTGCAGACCGCAGCAAGGAGGCGGATCGTATAGGGGCGGATTGTATAGGGGCGTGTCAATTTAAATCAATACATAAAACTATTTTTTAAATCAATAAAATCTTTTTCTAAATCCATAAAAGCATTTCAATTATTATTGGGAGTCATGTCGTTACTTTGTTGAGAATGTGGCCATCTGTAATAAGCGGGATAATGTCCACATTGCACATTGCATAATGTGCCTTCATGCCGATCTAGATCCCTCCGCAAAAACAAAACAAAAAACGGCTCGTTCGCGGGCGAGAGCCGGCTCCCATCGTTCACTATAGGAAACGCCCCTATAGGATCCGCCCCTATAGGATCCGCCCCTATACGATCCGCCTCCTTGCAGCGGTCTACAGCCAGACTCTATTGCCCTAGCCCGCAACGTACAGGCTGGCGGAGAAATATCAGCTGTTGTGCGGGCAGCCATGGCAGCCCCCACCACGCAGGGACAGATTGTCTCAGGTAGTGATGGGTCGTTCGCGAACGATTCGTTCTTTTTGAACGAATCGTTCTTTTTGAACGAATCTTTGAAGTGAACGAGATGAACTGATTCCTCCCACAAAACGATTCGTTTGTTTGAGTCGCCGCTAAAGAGAAGCTGTTCGCGAACGACGAACTTAAAGAACTGGCGGAAACAGTTCAGAACTGTTTCCTACAGTTCTGAACTGTTTCCTACAGTGTACTGTAATCAGAGCCCTCTCACCTGAGCTCCGACACACACACACACACACACACGCACACACACACACACACACACACGTCCCGCTAATGTGAAACACTCACACAGCGTTAGCGGGACATTCTCCTCCCCCTGTCGGCACTAAAAGCTTCAGAGGGCGGATAGCTGGGCTCCGTAGCGTCCAGCTAGCTTAGCGATAAATACACAGCGTTGTATTCTCCTCCCCCTGTCGGCCCTAAAAGCTTCCGATGGCGGATACC
The DNA here is from genome assembly GCA_009756435.1 of Chionodraco myersi. Taxonomy (NCBI): domain Eukaryota; kingdom Metazoa; phylum Chordata; class Actinopteri; order Perciformes; family Channichthyidae; genus Chionodraco; species Chionodraco myersi. The sequence continues at coordinate 20,830 of RQJG01000115.1, forward strand.
TGAGCTCCATAGCGTCCCGCTAATGTGAAACACACACACAGCGTTAGCGGGACATTCTCCTCTCCCTGTCGGCCCTATAAGCTTCAGAGGGCGGATAGCTGGGCTCCGTAGCGTCCCACTAGCCGCTAGCTAAAGGTAAACATAGATGAGTACATACTATAGAATATGAATAAATCGTCACCGATGTAGAGGATATATTTTTTGTATTCACTTTGAACTCGGCCAAATGGAATTTAATTCTTTGGGATTTAAGCACATAGTACGTGCATGGGTTTGAAAGTATAACGTGCTAGTAACTGCTGTAATACATCGTATAGTCAGGCACACATTTATGAGAGATTTAACAATGGCCAATTATATTTCTTAAATAATATGTAGCCTATTCCCAGAGCATAATTCATGGGGCAACAAGGTGAGGTGTAAAATGTGTTTTAATATCATACATGTTACGCCAGCAAACTTCTTGTACGGACTTCGGCAGTAGTGAAGACTCACTGAACGAATTAAGTACAAAGACGAATCGTTCGCGAACGTGCAAATCACCAGAAGTCGTTCGCGAACCGGTGAACGAATCAGTGAACGAATCTTTCAAGTGAACTGAATCAAAAGATTTGTGTCCCCGAAGGGAATCGGAATTCCCATCACTAGTTCTAAGTCCCGCCCCTCTCTCGTGCACGCGGCCACGCGCTAGCTGCCAGAGCATGTGAGAAAACGAGAAGCATGGCTGAAAGTGGGAGTGCAACTGCCGCTGCGCCTCGGCTTGTTGACAAAAAAGACGCCAGAAGTCTGTGAACGGGTCGTTCAGGTGTTCAGAGCAGAGCTCCCTGTCGGAGCGGCAGAGCATGATGTGCACTGAAAAGTTGTTCTGTCGCAATATTATCGTTGAGCAAACTTAACTAGCAAACTAGTATCACTATCTGCTAACGTTAGCTTTAGCCTTCGTTTTCTATTAGTTTTTTTCATAGGCTATAAACGGAGGTGGTATAAGTATATATCTTGTACTTGAGTAAAAGTAGAAGTACCCAGGTCTTGTACTTGAGTTAAAGTAGAAGTACCAGAATGTAGGAACAATCCTGCAATCAAAATGATCCTCAAATAAAAGTACAAAAGTATTATCATCAAAATATAGTTAAAGTAGCGACAGTAAAAGTATAAGTACTCAGGTCTTGTTCTAGAAGCACCAGAGTGTAGGAATACTCTGTTACAGAAAAAGTAAAAAGTAGCGACAGTAAAAGTAGTCATTGTGCAGATTGGTCCATTTCAGAATAATATATATGATATGTTTTATAATGATGGATCATGAAAGTGTTCTCAGAGCTGGTGGAGGTGCAGCTAGTCTGAAGTACTTTGTAGACTGCAGGGTAGCTGGTGAAGGTGCAGCTAGTCTGAAGTACTTTGTAGACTGCAGGGTAGCTGGTGGATTCACTCCAGGTGGAACTAAAGTCTGGTTCAACACTTGATTATATTTCACATCATTCATCTGTGAAGTAACTCAAGGGATTAAATACATGCAGTGGAGGAAAAGTACACCATGTACCTCTGAACTGTAGAGGAGTAGAAGTACACAGTAGCAACACATTGAAATACTTAATAAAGTACAAGTATCTCGAAATTGTACCCACGTATAGTACTTGAGTTTATGAACTTGGTTACTTTACACCAGTGGCTATAAAGATAGAAAGACTAAGCCTTGCACAGAGGCATGAAAATACATTTTCAAAATGCTCAACAGTGCTGCCAAAATGTTAAACTCACTGCTACACAATTAAAATAAATGCTTTTATATATATTTATATTAGATGTGACTCTTTGGCGTTTCTGTTCTTATTAACACTGCTGCTTTAGTTGTTCTGACTGCTAAAATCATCTGTTATTCCTCATTTTAAAGCCGATATTCCGTGGGGTCGGGGGGCTCGGATCCTTGTCACCTTGTTCATACCTGATGAGTTTGCATCCCTGATTATATTTAAGACTGTTTCCCTTTTTTAAGAAAAGTATAGAAAAATAATCGGAATCGCAATTCTTGACTTGGTATCGGTATCGAAACCAAAATGTTGGTATCGTGACAACACTAGTTAGCCACAGATCTTATTTCCGCAAGGTTCCCACATCCAATGAAACATTCCCTAGCTTTTTGTCTAACTCCCAGGTCAGCTTACAAAAACATCATTACTGCAACACTCTATTCCTAAACATAGGCTAAATCAAATACGTATGTGTCTATGAGTGGAAAGTGTGGAAAACAGATGACTGTATGATACTTTCAAAGTTGTAATAACTGGGTGAAGTCATGGAAAAAGAAAAAAAGGGCAGAGAGAATAGATGCTTTGGGTCAGTGTGTGAAGCCTGTGTTTAGCATTAGTCCTCAGGAGAGTTCCTGTCTTTCCCCTGGATGAGTCAGCCATTGAGTGAGCTGACCAGGCCCTCCTATCCTTGTCCCTTCCTGACAGGAAATGTGTCTGAATCCCAGATCTCCAAAAACAGACATGTTTAGAAACACACCCAGCCCCAGGCAAAAAAAAGTCCTGTCTCGTTAAGGATGTGGGAAAAAAACAACATCTTGGCAGTTATTAATGAGGCACACTTTTTCTAAGTTAAAACGGGAGCTCCTGAAAAAGTGCAAATACAGTCAGAGGAGCTGTGATTCATCCTGAGGTCAGCACTAACCAGCTATAACCGTTAGAATATGAAGGACATGTTAAAGAGAGAGTTGATCTCGCCTTTAAGGCTGTGAACTAATGCGCAGTCACACCGTCCGTGTACCCCAGGTAAACTAACGGAATGCGGGTCGCAGTGTAAATAAGTGACGCTCCGCAGATAGTCCACACACCGGACCGTGTCATGGCTACATCGCAGCAGTGTCGGTGCTTTACCTGGCTGTAGAGGAGAGCTGGAGCTGAGGATGTGAGCGGTGTTTCAGGCGGTGGTGATGTGTCGGATCATGGTGTGCGCGGTGCGGTCCCCTCTCTCTGCCCGCAGACCTTCCTGGATCCTCGGCAGCCCGACAGTCCTGTCAGAACGAGAGGGGCGGAGAGGGGCGGGGCCTCAGGAGGACCGGCTGAGACTCTGGGGGTGTTTCTCAATGTCGAGGAAGGCTGCTCCAGAGCCACTAGGCTTGTTTGAGATGAGCTGCGGCTCGCCTCGAAAGTAGACGAGAATAGCTGATGGCAGCCGGGGGAGGTCTCAAAAAGCTTGCATGAAGTCAGACAGCTCGGAGTCGGCTTGACTGGGTTTGCATTTATAAAGAATCCACACATGTGTTTAATTGTTAATGTCAGATATGGGCTAAGTAAATACATGTGTTCCTGCTCAAAATCAGATTAAACTTTATTGTTATTGCACAGATTACAGTAGGCTACTGAGACAACGAAATGCAGTTTAGCTTCTAACCAGGAGTGCAAAAAGCAGTAAAGTGAAAAGTAATGTACACAATCTACAGAATAAAATATAAAATGAATTGAATCATGAATAAACAGTGAGGGATATGAATACACTAGATATACACAGCAGCCTGTGAGCAGTAGTATTAACAGTGTGTATGAATATGCTAATATATATAAAGTAAGAAAACGGTAAGCAGTGCAAGTATAGTATAAAATATATAGATATGAATTTCATGATGATAAACATTGTGGAACAATGATGAAAAATGTGAATGGATCGAGCATCGAGGAGGCTCTCTGGAGGAGCTATAACTGAGGATACACTGATGTACTGACTTATCTCAACCAATGACAGCTTTGCAAACTGCATCTCCTGGATATGAATGGAAGTGGCGATGTAAAACTGACACAAAACAACAACAAACTTGTGTGGAGCCAATTGGAGAGTTTTGCGGTAAAAACCACCAATGAGCGCTCAGCTCGAGATACCAGCGAGTCGTTTTCCATCAAGCATTTCGCTTTTGCAGCTCGTGGAGAGAAACTGCTCCGCCTCGCTCTCAAGGCTGCCGGCGTCCTCCAGAGCAAGTCGGACAAAATGACTAACCATCATGCAACGCACTAGCAAGACGGCGGTCGCAATTGCGCAGGTCTGCGTCGGTCTCGCTCATCTCAAAGGAGCCTTCTATTTCAAGCATACTATGTCATCGATTGCCGCCGAAGGACTGTTCCAATGTCCAGCATACTTGGAATTCTACCGAGGCCGGCGTACTTCGTAGCGAGACATTTCGAGGCTGCACATGTGTAGACCATGGATGTATAATAAGAACTGGGAGCGTTCTCTCCATTCATTCTAGTGTGGGAGGCGGGGTCTCGTTCTTTCCTATGAGAGCTGCTCATTGGCGCATGAAGTCAAAATGGCCCAACTTTTGAGAGAGCGAAACGTCACAGATTACCCATCATGCCTGGCTGCCAGAGCAGAAGAACCCGTATGAGCACTCAAAGAGCATGCGCCCCTTAAGCCCCGCCCACCGAGCTCCCACTCTCGCCTCACTAGAATGAATGGAGAGAGAAAATAAATCTTGATTCGGCTTTTAGTGCATTTTACAACTTTAAGGACCAAATTATTCTAATAAGGGCTATAACATAGTTAATACTGGTAGTTTATTTAGTTAAAAGAAAATTACCCAACGATTTATGTTAGTCAATGGGAAAAAGTTGTTTTGGGCCGGGTGACGTCACCGACTGATACGGAAGTTGCAGTACCGCCGTTTGGACACCGTGGGTGTTTCTCAATGTTGAGGACGCTTGCTTGGTAGCACATGTACCTCCGAGTCATTTGCTTCAGAAGCGAAGCAAGAATCCTTCCTAGCCTCGGAAAACGAAGAATTGTGGAACAGGCACAGTCATATATAATATGCGAGGCCCCGCCTTAAATGGAGCGCGATTTCCACCAAAGATTTGGAAATTGGTCCGTGCGCAAAGCATTGTGGGGATTTTAAGACCGCAGAGACTACACATGTGCAGCCTTGACATTTCTCGCTACGAAGTACGCCGGCCTCGGTAGAATTCAAGTATGCTGGACATTGGAACAGTCCTTCGGTGGCACCCGATGACGTAGTATGCTTTAGTGGCTCTGGAGCAGCCTTCCTCGACATTGAGAAACACCCCGTGTCTCAATTCAGGGGCTGCACCCTTCGTGTACACAGCCTACACGGTCCACGGAGGACCCAGCCCACGTAGACCGGGTAGGCTGGACTGAGCGTCCTACGAAATGAGACGGTCTAGCCTACGGAGCGCTTCACATTTACATCACGTGATAAGCGCTGTTCGGTTGCGCTGCTCCAGCAGCCTGCTGGCAAATTAGCTTACAAGCTAACTACAAGTTTATATTCTCCTTCTTCCCCTAAACCAGCCCAGATGATGTCCTACTGACACAAGGTCAGCACCTCCAGGTCCAGCAGCACCGTGACCCCCGCTCTGCTGAAATACACAATTAAACATTTTCTATGACCTATTTTTTGTATTAATACAATTAAACTGAAGACAGTTTAATGACCGAGAGATATACTATTATTCCACTGCTTATGTACTAGGGATGGGAATTTGAAAGCAAATGTATATTCGAATATTCGACCCCCCAAAAAACGGTTAACCGGTTAACCGAAATGTACATATCCAACACACTCTCACTCCCTAAGCGTCCAATAGCGACGTTTGGTCAGTGTCCGTGGCGTCCAATTTTGACGCTCCTAGTCTCCTTCAGCGTCATAAAGGGACGCAAATAGCTTTCAACTGATTGCAATGTATTCCCATCTGCGTCGGGATTTGACGCTCATGGAGGCACGGCATTCGTTTATGCCGGCTGCCCTTAAAGGCAATGTGAGCATCCATTCCCATTGGATAACGGAGAATTTTACACCCGGAAGTAAGTACTCCTCTTACTGTCGATTGATTTTACAGTGATATCTGCACTACTCATCGACTAAAAAACACCAGATTATCCTTGTTAATTACACAAAATTGATTTGTTTAAATTGTGTGCAATGCTTTTGTATTTTTCCCCTTCGATTCGGAGAAACAAATATGTTTTCTGAGTAAAGGATGGCAGAAGACACTACACTACCCAGAATCCCCAGCTATCGTTTGGCCTACACCATGTGCTCTGTTTGACAAACCCCTTTTTTTTCACCATTCATTCCGATGGCTGGCGTCTATGTCACGTGATCTTCAAATTTCTCCCTGCAGAAAAAGAAAACATGGCCGAAATTCGTTTTATTCTTGGTGTAAAATGCCTATTTTAAAGTTAGTTTGGCCATTAAAATGCGTTTTGATGTCATTTGATGCGAGAAATATGAGTTGTTATTTCAGATTGTGTGCAGTGGATGTACATGATCTTTAGTTTGCTAGTTATTACGAAGATTACTTCAGGAAATCGCGACGTTTTCATTGTTACCTAGGTGGTTGCTAGGGACGCTGCTATCGATATTATTTCTGTTATGTTGTGTAACTGTTTAATGGTGTTATCTTTATTGCTACCACCTTCCCCGTCAATGTATAGTGTTGGTCCACAGCCTAAACATATTAGTTTAACAAAATCCGCATCTAAAGATAGCCTACGTTATTTCCCCCTGTGCAATTCCAGTCTCACATCTCAGAGCACACCGTCATTAACAAATACCGGAAACAGACCGAAATAATAATAATACCTTATTCCGAGTGTGCTTGCTTTTCTCTTTGAAAGTCATCACATAACGGCATTGTAATACCCGGTTCGGCTGCATTACATATTACATATCTGCCGTAGTTCTGTATTTATAGAGCCCTGATGAGAAGACAAACATGAGGAACTGAAAACGTGACGTGGATCATAAATATTTCAGCCATTAAACAACATCTTACATTTCTTTTCACACAATACGTCTCCTTGCAGTATCAACACTAATTCGGCTCACTTTTATATTTGATCCAATTGGTAGATAGGCTGTATTTACACCATAAAGGTGCACAGCTGATATAAAGGGACACCTGGTGGTTAAAGCATGTTATTGAATTTCAATATTTTTATTCTTAGATATTAATACGATCCCTATAAAGTATATTCATTACTCGTTATTCTCTACTAATTGTTAATTAAAGACTGTATGTAATGACTATTTTGCACATCCCTTTCAAGATTTCAAGATTTTCTAAGGTTTACTGACATATCATATAGGCCTACACAACTGTGGTGTAGTTCTGCACTGAATGAAAAACTTGGGTTGCAGGTTCCTCAATAGTGCATTACAAGACATCTATCAATATTTGTGCTTATACTCCAGCAATGTTCACTATGTTGAAGCACTTATTTTAACTGATATTATACATAATTATTATACCTCTTATAAGATGTATGTAGATATTTCATCGTCCGGCCTTGTCAGGTATTGAACAATCAATAAATAAAGAACACAGAATTGTTGAATATAAAACACAGAATTTGTGTGATTATACTAAATGATTTTCAAATAAACACAACTGCATATTTAACTGTTACACATGCTGATGTAACGCAAATGTTTCAACTTGGGATCAATAAAGTATATCTTATCTTAAGCTGATCGATGGCTACTGCCATATTTGCAAAATGTGCCTCTGAACCTTGACAAGTGCATGTTTCAGGCTTATCAATTAATGTAATGTTATCACAGGGGTCACACACATAAGACCAGCTGTTAAATAAAGCTCTTCTGACCTTAGCTGGCATGTGGGTATATATATTAATACTGCCCATATTGGGCACAAGCCATTTTCACCCATTTATTAATTATATGTTTTCAATGTGAGTGTTACCTGTCCCTAAACCTCCAGGGATGTCACAGTTTAATACTGGCATAACTTCTTAATTATGGAAATACGAAAACGTCTTTTAAAACTACAACTCCCAGTAGAGACGTGCCATAGAGAACATGTTGCGAAACAGAATAGCCAGCATGTGTAGTTCTGGGACGGGGTGGGGGAGGGGGGACGCGGTGGACCCGTTCAAATCCAGTTTTGGACAGTCTGCCGTGGTTCCATCCCATTTCAAGTGCTGTTCGAGAATCGGCTTAACCCTCGGAGCACACTCTTCAATCACAGAGCTTGAGGACTATCACGGGTTTGTCAAGAGCACATGGTGTAGTCCAAACGATAGCTGGGGATTCTGGGTAGTGTAGTGTCTTCTGTCATCCTTTACTCCTGGGATGGAGCTCACATTACCTCTTTTCAAGGGCAGCCGACATAAACGAATGCCGTGCTTCCATGAGCGTCAAATCCCGAGCCAGATGGGAATACAATTGGCAATCAGTTGAAGCTATTTTGCGTCCTTTATGACGCTGGAAGAGCCTAGGAGCGTCACAATTGACGCCACGGACACTGAAACAAACGTCGCTATTGGACGCTTAGTGAGAGTGTGTTGGAATTATACTTCTTTGTTTTTGTATGAATTTAGTAGAATAAATTATTTAAAAAAAAAACATGGACAGTGTCTATGACAGTTCAGACCCTAAATGTGGGTCAAAAAAACAAATTAGTAGAACAATGTGTGTTGTGTACTGGATCAAGAGTGGCCATAGCTGATGTTATGTAGGCTATTATGTATTTAGGGATACAGTTCAGAAGGCGTTTTTATTGTCAAAGAACGCAACTTAAAAACATGTTCAATGGTTACATAAATGCAATGTTGATGACAGCATATCGCATCGTGACTAGGCACTCACCCGCATTCATTTGACCTTTGATTTAGCGTATCCGTGTGCAAACTGAGCGCATGACATGAGTGTATTAATTAAGAGATGTGCGCATACCGAAATGTTTTCCAAAATAAAATTGCCCTTTTTCTTCCAAAACAATAGGCTCCGTTTCTCACTACTGACAGAACACGTTAGGGAATGATAAAATGGGAGACACTGATGTTATTAGGGTCCCAAAGGACTCTATGAAAAATAAAATAGATCCGTGATGAACTTTTGTTACCCGTGTTCTACTGCCACGACCACTGATGTTTTTCTCCGTTTGTAAACACATTAATTATTCCGAGCTTTAGTGTTTCCATGGGGGGGAAATGGGGTCTTATGTAAGGTTCAGACAAAACGCCGTCTCGGGAGCAGAGACATTCCTCCTGCTCTGAATGTCTCATCATGAAGTCGTGTGCACAAACGTCTTTGTAATCATCTACTACGTGCCTGCGTGCAGCGTGACAGACGCATTTGCACCCGGTTCTGTTGTTCCCAGAAGGCTTTAAAAGCACCGCACATCTTCCAGAGCTCACAACAAAACACGCTCTCATCTGAGACCAGATACACTGCACCTACTCACGAGGACGAGAGACATCACTTGAGAACATGGACCCCTGCGACTGCTCCAAAAGTAAGTGTTGTTTACGGTTACGCCTTGACATTAGTCGTTGAAAATAGTATGATATCTGCCTATGGACGATACAGTATAAAGATGACTTGGTTTTTCAGGTGGGACCTGCAACTGCGGAGGATCCTGCACTTGCACAAACTGCTCCTGCACCAGCTGCAAGAAGAGTAAGTCCAATACCTCTACACGTGGGGAGGGATTTATTGAAATATAAATAGTATTCACCCTGATGGAGACAGTTGGATGCAATATGGCCTAACCTCACACTCTTTTCACGATGTTATATTATCTTCGCAGCTATCTATAGGCCAAAAGGTAACATGTCAGTGATGTATAGTTTCTTTACATTTTATCACTTGCTTTTTGCGGGTTTTGTAGTCTGTATCTGGTATCCCCTTGTTTTAATTGCTGTGAGCAACTGCCCAGGTGGCTCCTATTGGGATAATGAGCTCCAATCTAAAAGTGTTAATGCTCAATTTTCAGTTGTATTTTTAAATGGACTGCTGTTCTTTATGTGGCTAAAGACGAACTATATATGGAAAGAACAGGCTGTACCACATCTAGTATCTACTTTAACTCTCAATATACCCACATGCAGTGTAAAAATGAGTTGCCCCTTTTTATTAGTACATTTTCCCATAGGGATTTGCCATTTGATTTAAAAATGTAATGTTGGATAAATGCCTAGATTTCAAGCTTTATACCAGTGGATCAGATGTGGCCTCTTTGTTTTTCATTATAAATATAGTCTTGGGGCACCAATAGGTTAATGTCCTGTATTTAGTACTAAATATAACTTTTTGCTGTTCTGTCACTTAACACATTTTTTTTTATGTTGTATTGCAGGCTGCTGCCCATGCTGCCCATCCGGCTGCACCAAATGCGCCTCTGGCTGCGTGTGCAAAGGGAAGACTTGTGACACAAGCTGCTGTCAGTGAAGGACCTCAGCCCGCTTCTGCTCTTGGAATGGAGCCTTTGTGAACTACTTTGACTACATTCCTGTTGCAAATGTTTACAGAGAATGGTGAATTGTGTATTTGTTTACAATGTTGAAATAAATGCAGTTCCTTGAAAATCTGCTGTCTTGATTTGGCTTAAAGAAATCAAACTCGTGTATAAGGTTTCAAGCCTTGGTAAAATGAGTTGAGGTGCTTCAGATGTACTGCTGCAGGCCTAATGTCACCCTGTAGGGAGGTAGCACACAGTTTGCTGTTATGGCAGCAATGGTCAATCCTGATTTTTAGGATCAAGGGAAAATGAATTCACAAGGTGATAAACTCCATGATCAGACACTCCGTCACTGTCGAAACATTGATGCCTCAGACTAGTGGTGCGTCTTGTCTAGCAAAACACGTTGGAAATGTGATTTGCTAAAGCAGCAAACTTATTCAAAAGTAACCAAAATTGCATCTTTTTACATGTGAATAGCTCACAAAGTATTTAGGGCCAGAGTGTAGCCTCTCTTGGCAGAGAACAGACTTAATGTTTGTACTAGAACGCAATGTTGACAGTCATTTTGCTACTTCAAGAGAATTGAACAAGTAGCTCCTGTGTTCAACTTTTTTCCATTGCTTGAGATTTTAAATTGTCAAAACAGCCCAGGTGAAAGTGATAACATTAAGGATCTCTGAGCATGCACAATCCCATTGCCATGGTTATCCAATTACTCCTCCTTTGCCTCCCATCACTTTAAATGTAGAGGAAAAATGAAAAGCTAAATAACAGATTATTTTTACTTCAATTTGAATATGTCGGTTTTTCACCAAATGTTGTATTTATTTTTAAATTGGCCCTAAGAGTGATGCACATACCTATGGCACATCCTGATGGTTTTGAGTTATCCAAAAGCAAAATGTGAAGGTTAAAGATCTTGGTGATTTGAAGTAAACATTACACACTGTCTGTGTTTTATAACAACAGTTGTGTACTGTATTATATAATGGAGAAGCTCTCAGGGTTTGTCCCCATAGGTCTGTCCAAAACTAAGCAACAGACGGTAGTCTGGAAGCAGCCTTTCATCAACCGTCAGTGCGTTGTGATCAAGCTGCAGCCATTGGTTTCCTCATGAGGCAACAGCACTAATGAGCATTGGTATGACTATGGCTTTCTCCATGTGGCGATCCATCAGACAGTTATTCAGCAAGGACGTCAGCCTCATCTAAAGACTTGTTTCAGGAGTTTTTCAGTGACTGAAAATCAAGTCAACTTGCAGAGATGTGTGGACACCAATCTTATGGTACTTTACAAAGAACAAGAGCGATGGATTCTCATAGAAAAGAGACACAGGCATATAATACGTAATTGTGTCTGTGTTGGAAAGACAGTCAAAAATGATAAAGTCAGTCTAAGCATTTACATATTACTCAACTTAGTATGTTTGGTGCTTATGGTTGCACTCTATGATCTTGTGAACAATTGACCTCAAAGGTGTATTGCAGCGTTGCCTCACAAGCTGGCCCTGAACAATGAAAGGGTAAACCATTTGGTGGTGGTTGTGAAATGTTAGACACATAACAAAATGCATCTAAAAGCAAAAATAATTTTTACAACAATACAGTTTAAAATATAAAATAGAACTTTTACAATGATATTAAAAATGTACAACGTGTAAGATTCTCTTGTTAAACAAATTGGGACTTCCCAAGGCATGGAGGATGGAGGAATTGTGTTGATAACTATTGGTCATGTGCTTTTTCGTCAAGCTGTAAGCATTAAAGTTAGAATATATATTTGTGTTATCAGAAGCAGAAGTAGACTATTGTAATATTCCCAACTAAAGATCATACTATAGGCTTCTTTGTTTACAAAAAGCATTTGCAAAACCTGAAAACCTTTCAACTCCTTTTGTCATTTGAACTTTGATATCACATGTTTAATACCAAAAGGAATCAAAGGTCTTGAAAATAAAACCACAGAAATTATAAATAATTGTTCCTGCACTGGTGTTTGAATTTGGGGTATTATTTATGTTAACTATGTTCTCAGTCAGCCCTTGCACTGGTTGTTCTCCCATCCAGCAGGCAGAGCAGCGCGGTTTGATGGATCACATCGGAAGAAGACGAACAAGACCAACTTCCGGCTCGGACCGGGTATCGTCCAATCAGCATCGACTCCAGAAGTGCCGGGGCAAATAATACTTTCATGCATGTTGTGCTACTGCTTAGCAACATTGAATAAGAGTTAAACTCTAAATACATTCACTCGAGGAATACAGACAGGAACATACTTACTTCAGTCCTACACAACAGGTAGGAAGTGGGTCTGCCTCCAATTCAATATTCACTTTTCAACTTCTCGCAACTGCGTGCATGTGAGAGACCGTTAGCAATGCAGCCTGCTAGCTCTCTATAGTGCGCCATTCTTTTTTGAAATAAACCTAACTAATGTAGCATACAAGAAAGTTAGGCCCGGGAAATACGTTTTCTTAATAAGAGGTTCTCGTTATATTTGTAACTTTGTTATTTATGTACCTAAACTAGTTAGCCAAGGGGTTAGCATTGTGCTAAAATAATGTGAGTACCAGGGCAGTCCATGCCCGCGCTGTAGTTGTCATCCTGTTTACGTCAGCTGTCAAGAGCGGTGTGGCACCTGTATGTCTAGGCTACAGATAGTTTACTCCCGATTTGTCTGAAATGTGCTTTGGATTTTGCTCTGATTATTCCGATGTGAAGGTAAAGGGTTGTGGGCAAATTAAGACAGACCAGACTATATAAAGATGTTAAACATTCAGTGAAAAATTGACCTTTGCCAGAAACCTTCACCTCAAAAGCATCAAGTATACATCACCACAAAAAACAATTGCTTTATATATATTATTAAAGACTATGTCTCACGAGGTGAAATATAACACAGGACAGACCTGTTGGAGTGAAGGCAGATGAACTTTTCACTTAAGTCTTCTGAATGTTTGGGGTACTTTAGCTGTAGCATCTGTCTCATCATACAACATGTTAGTCTATGCATCAGTAAAGTCGTGTTTGTTGTATGAAATAGTGGACACCCAGTGTGCATTTTAATCCTCAGATTGAAGCTAAGATTGACCATTTCAACCTCATGGTTATTTCATGTGTGATCAAATCTGCTGTACCACAGACTATTAGCCAAAAAGAGAAGCAGCCTCACTGTCCAACTAGTTCCAGGACTCACTTTGTTCTGTAGACTGAATCTCCTGGCACTAATCCAAGTATAGCGTCTTTTTTTGTATTCATTTCTTATAATAGTCTTAAACATTTTTTTTTTTTTAAATACCCGTCATAACAGTCTTATTTTTATTTAATTTAGTTTTGCTATGTATTCTTCTTTGTTTATCTTTGTATGCACCACTAAAACAAATTCCCCGTATGTGTAAATATATATGTATATGTGGTAGTAAAACCCATTCTGATTTGTGTTGTACTCACACACTCTTGTCCTCTCTCTACAGGTATGGATGCAGAGGGTTTTGGGGAGCTGTTGCAGCAGGCAGAGCAGCTCGCAGCCGAGACAGAAGCTGTGTCAGAGCTGCCGCATGTTGAGAGAAACCTCCAGGAGATCCAGCAGGCGGGCGAGAGGCTTCGATCCCGCACCCTGACTCGCACCTCGCAAGATGCTGCTGATGTAAAAGCGTAAGTTAGACGTCTGATGCAAACAGGGTCCTGCTTCATAGACAAAAAATGTCCTTTAAACCACTATGTTACTGTTAAGTGTTCACATAACCTTAATAGATCGTAATACAAAACCATCTGCTTCTGTAGGGTAAACAGTTGTTTACTTACTACTGATGTGCAGCTTGTATGTGCCCTTTTATTCTGGTAATTGTAGATAATTATGTTTTCAAAATGTTTTATTTATTTATCGGTAGGACCTTTAAAGCCAATTCATATGGTACCTTTCCATAGTTTTCATGGCTTCCATAAAACTTATCTGAAAATGACACCCATTGATTTTCACACTTAACATTTTTATCTGAATTTGAAAGTGGCCTTGGATAATATTAATACTGTATTCATTACAATTAATACTGTATTCATTACAATTGACTTTCCTAATGTTGATCCCCTGTGAGGGAACTTTCAATTGTTTCTATTATGAAATATGGTAGTCATCTTTAAATATTCAACCCTTAACACTAGAACCGCCAGGGGTCGCTGTATACCTAAAACCGCCAACGGGTAAAATGTACCCACTATTAGAATGCATTGATTTTCAAGGTGCAATGTAATTTCATTTATCACACTAGAACACGGTTAACAGTGAGTTTTGATAGCACAGTGATGAAACCTATACCAATAGAATATGTGGACTCTCAGCTTTCATATGATATCTAGTTTGTGCAGATGGCATGAAGTATGAAATATTGCTAACGTAAGTTATGTGCAAAGTGTCTCTCTATCTATCTATCTCTCTCTATCTATCTCTCTATCTCTATCTATAAGGAACCCCAGTAAACAACAGGCGGTGCTATAGCAACACGTCATGTTTATGTTTATCAATAGCGCGAAAATCACTGCATTTTCTATAAGGTAAATATTACCCGCTGGCGCTGAATATTTTTGGCAATTTTTTCAATATGACTTCATATTGACCATTTTTAACAACAGGGTGCTACTACATAACACACTTTCAGGAAAAGTCACGGACTGGGAGACTTGAATATTTTGTTGAAAAAAAGTTACATACAATCAAGAAACAGCTGCGGGTAAAATGTACCCGTTGGCCATTCTAGTGTTAAGGAATAACTTTTCCTTAATTCTTAGTAGGGATGCTCCGATCGCCAATTTCGGGGCCGATCGCTGGAATCAGTATCGGCCAATACCGATTGCCGATCCGATCGAGGGGGCGGGGCCCAAATGGAAGATTTAAACATCACTTTAAATCTTCCATTTAAAGTTATGTTTAAACTCAGTTAATGGGGCTCATTCACTGGAGCTTCCACAAACAACAATCAACTTAATTATTACATTCAAATGATGTACATTATTCAAGTTTACATTCACTTTGGAGAACTAGAAAATGCATTTCCTGCAGAAAATGCGTGCAAATGCTGTAAACTGTGAACATTTATGGCTGAATTTAGCTGAAAATGCAAAAAAAGCTGAATATGTTATTAGCTGAATGGTAGCTGCTTTTAGCTAAACAAATGCAGAAAACGCTTAATATTTAAAAGAAAAGGTTTAAAAAAGGTATTTGATGACATCCCATAATATCTTGGATGTGTTGATGGCTGCATTGTTACCAAACCTGTGAAGTTTTGGGCCATTTCGAGTATTTTCACTGAAGTTATGAGAAAACCGTGTTTCATGGTGAGCATTGTGTTGCCATGGCAACGACATTTGAAGAAATCTCAAAACTCACGTAGATGTCTTCACGGCTGGACTGTTTGCACACATGTGAAGTTTGAGCACTCTTTGAACATTTGCATAGGAGTTATAGTGACATCATATTTGATGGCGAGGGATGCGTTTCCATGGAAACGGCATATGGTGAGATCTCAGATTTGGCGTAGAGCTGTTGAAGCATGGACCGGTGATATACAAGTGAAGATTGGGGGACGATTGGACCGTGTCCATTGGATTTATAGCGACATCATGTTTTATGGCGAGGGATGCGTTTCCATGGAAACGGCATATGGTGAGATCTCAGATTTGGCGTAGAGCTCTTGAGGCATGGACCGGTGATATACAAGTGAAGATTGGGGGACGATTGGACAGTGTCGATTGGATTTACAGCCTCATCGTGTTTCATGGCGAGTGGGCTGTCGCCATGGCAACGACATTTGATGACACCCCATACTACGCTTAGATGCATTTATGGCTGCATCGTTATCAAACCTGTGAAGTTCTGGGCTGTTTGGAGTATTTTCACTGAAGCTATGAGAAAACCGTGTTTCAAGGCGAGCATTGTGTTGCCATGGCAACGGCATTTGAAGAAATCTCAAAACTGTCCCGAAGATGTCTTCACAGCTGGACTGTTCAGTGTGAGAAAAAGTTTTTAGAGAGTACTTGTCCATGGACAAGTGAGTTTGGCAATTTATTTGTCCGAATACATTTTTCACTTGTCCAGAATGGACAAAAATTGGGGCCACTGGAATCTTCTTCTTCGTCATGTATTTTACATTTTCCCACGGTTTTTACGACACCGCTCAACGTAAGTGAGCGGTAAGATTTTACTGCATCACACATAGGGTTGGGTATCGTTTGGATTTTAACGATTCCGGTTCTGCTTTTCGATTCCGGTTATTTTTCGTTCTCGATTCCGGTTCTTTGAGAGGGTAAATAAGTCCCATGACAAACTGGGAGAAAAATATATTTATGAAAACATTAAGTGAAATCTGTATTCCTATTTACAAATCACTTCATACTGTTGAATTTCTTACGGTTATTGAATACAATTATATAAAAATAATCTCTGCATTGTTTAGTTAGTTCTAAGTGGTGCAGTTTGAGAATGTACAATTGGCCCAGTCTCCTCTGATGTTACACTGCAACCTGCCTGTGAGACAGAATCCAACCACACATGTCCAACACATAGGACATACATAACCTAATAATAATAATAATAATAATGACACATTAGATGTATAGCCTATAGGCTTAGCACTTTTCTACAACTCAAAGACGCTTGCACGCTTACACATGTCCTGCAATACACATGCTGCAGCTGCTCACTGTTTGTAAAAGTAAATAAATAGTATTTTCATTTCAATAATGTACTTTCTTTACCCTGCTTCATAAACAATACTGACATCCCTGTGCTCCTCCGAGTCTGGGGGTCCGGGGATGTGAGGACAGCGCGAGGACACAGACAGGGAGGCTGCTTCACTTCATAAAGGAAATGGTGGTCAATATTAATAACATAGGAGTTAAAACGCTTAATAACCTTCATTACGTGTTAGAGAAAGAACATAAGAAAGTTTGACAAAGATGAGGCTGTTAAACGGGCAGCGGATCCGCTGTGTGTGTAGAGAGAGCGAGAGAGAGAGACGCACGCTGAGCTGCAGCGATCAGCTGATACGGAGCATCGAGAGAGCTGCAGTCCGCGGGGCTCGGGGCTCGTCGGCCTCGTCGGCCTCGCCTCCTGTCCTCACAACTCTTATTAATCCCGGTACCGGACAATTGTTATTTGTTCCTACTCGGAACCGAGTTTTGCTTCCCGACCCGGCCACTGTGCTACACTTCCCACCCCGCTCCGCCCCGCCCCCGTCTAACTGTACAGAAAACGGCGAGATGCATTTCCTTAGGAATCGACAAGCAGAACCGAAACTAACACTTCTAAACGAACAATGGTGGACACGGACAATTTGCGAATGAGTTCTGCCTTTTGTAAACTGAATGTATCAATAATTTGTCAATAAATCAGGCCGAAAAACGTCACTTGTCCGCCGGACAAGTCAATTGAAAGATCTACTTGTCCGATATTGTAAATAACACGTCCCGGACGGTGGGACGTGTACTTTTTCGCACACTGCTGTTGAAGTCTGCTGCATGTCAGTTGGAGTGATGACATCATCGTGTTCCATTACACAGGTGTTTATAGTGCTAACAAGCTCTGTAGAGATCACAGGTTTCCATTGTTCTGAATGAGAGATAAACCTCTTACATGTGAACGTTTTGTGGAAGAACCGTAACAGATATCTGTGAAATTTCAAAACGTGTGTCAAGGAAGTTGAGCATCTGGAGTGTAATTTTTGTGTAGTTTCGGGTTAATAATGTGGCCTTTTTAGCAGTTTAAACTAAAGGTGTGCGGCTGCTACCGTGAGGAAATATCTGCCTGAAATTACAATGGGCTTCAATGGAGGAATGTTGAACGTTTTTGTCACTTCATGCCCTCAAGAGGCATTTTGTTTAATATTTTTTTCTTATTTTTTTTTAAAATGTTCAACCTAGGAGAGGTTTTCCTACGTTTTCCATGAAAAAATATGTCTGAGGAGTGTAAGGTTTGGGAATTATGGCAAGTTTAAAACATTTTTGGGGGAGAATTTCGAGCTGTCCTGCACTCTGTTTTGAGATCAAAGCACTCTAGAGTTAACGAGCTGCTCCATCCACTCTAATGTTAAGATCTGGAAAGGCCTCTCTGCTAAGCTCCAAACTAAATTCAATATCTCAAAAAGTTTAAAAGATATCAAAAATCTGAATAGGAATTGAATAGCTGAAGGTCTTGTGATCATTTGAAATTTAGAATGAAGTGTCTAGCTGAAATTATGTGGAAGGAGAAGCATTTGGCGCAAAGTGTAGGAAAACAGGATTTGAAGGCATCTCCCATTGACTTCATTGTTAAAAAATTTGTTTAAAAAGCTGAATATTTCAAAAAGTACAACATATTTTGAGAAAGTTGAAGGTTTCCCATCGATTCCTGAACAGACTGAATAGTTTAATATTTGAATGGTTTCTGTAGCTGAAAATAAGCTGAAGTTATGGAGAGCCAAAGTATTGGCTGAAATAAGGGGAAGAATAAAGATTTGAAGAACTATAGTTATTCTCTTATAAATTCCTCCAGACTAACCCTGTGTAATTGGATTGAACCTTAAGCCTGTTCTGCCCTCTAGTGGTGGTCTAGCCCAACTACAGTTAGTCAGTCTAGCTTTTAGTTGAGTCTTTCCATTTGATTCATTCAACCCTAACTGCGTCTCTTTCTCACCCTCAGGTCAATCCTCCTTGGTTCCAGAGGTTTAGACATCTTCCACATTTCCCAGAGGTTGGAAAGTCTAAGTGCAGCCACAACGTTTGAGCCCCTGGAGCCGGTCAAAGACACTGACATACAGGTATGAAAAAGCTTATAGGCCATGAGGCTTACTGTCTGCTAGCTCTAAAGTCTTATCATACTTGCATAGATGGGTTTCACCAAAGATTGACTCACCTTTTTACATTGTTTGAGATGTCATAACAACAGAGATTGATTTAAGCTTGGCATGATATGGAGAAAGATAGCTTTTTTCCACCTGGTTAACCAGCTAACCAGGGAACAACATTTGTTTTAGGGCCAATGTAACGTTAATTAGCTACATATAATGACATCTGAACTCAAAATACATTTGTTTAGAAAACACAACTGTTGGTTGGAATGTGTAACTAGGGGCTCACTGGGGCCGAGGTTCAGGGGTCACTGATTAAAAACATACACACAGGCAACTCGGTAAGATTCTTATTACCATAGAGCAATACGTTTTAGCTTGACATACAGGCATTATTTTAGCAATTGATAGATAAAAGTTATTGCGGTTATAGAAGATGTACTGATAATTATAATAATAATAATAATAATAAAGCTTTATTTATATAGCACTTTTCATACAGCAGGTGCAGCTCAAAGTGCTTTACAAAATGGCACACATCATAAATTAAAACAAGAAATTCCCCTCAATAATATAAACTTAAGGATCATTATAATAGAGGTTGAATGATTAAAAGATAAACTTGAAAGGAAATTTCGCTTATTTTACTGTTGAATAATATAGGTTAAAATGTAAAACCTATAAAACAATATAAAATGAAGTAAATAATAAAGACTAAAAGTCCATAATCGTCCAGGAGTGACGTTTGGTCAGTGTCCGTGGTGTGCAGTTGTAATGCTCCTAGGCTCCTTCAGCTTCATAAAGGGATGCAAATAGCTTTCAACTGATTGCAATGTATTCCCATCTGCGGCGGGATTTGACGCTCATGGAAGCACGGCATTCGTTTGTGTCGGCTGCCCTTATAGGCAATGTGAGCGTCCATTCCCATTGGATAACGGAGAATTGTACACCCGGAAGTAAGTATTCCCCTTACTGTCGATTGATTTTACAGTGATATCGGCACTACTCATCGACTAAAAAACATCAGATTATCCTTGTTAATTACACAACATTGATTGGTTTAAATTGTGTGCAATGCTTTTGTATTTTTCCCCTTCGATTCGGAGAAACAAATGTTTTTTCGGAGTAAAGGATGGCAGAACACTACCCAGAATCCCCAGCTATCGTTTGGACTACACCATGTGCTCTGTTTGACAAACCCCGTTTTTTTTCACCATTCATTCCAATGGCTGGCGTCTATGTCACGTGATTTTCAAATTTCTCCCTGCAGAAAAAAAAAACATGGTCGAACTTCGTTTTATTCTCAGTGGAAAATGCCTATTTTAAAGTTAGTTTGGCCATTAAAATGCGTTTTGATTTCATTTGATGCGAGAAATATGAGTTGTTATTTCAGATTATGTGTGCAGTGGATGTACATGATCTTTAGTTTGCTAGTTATTCATTTCAGAAATAAAACCAGCTTGAAATGCTATTTTGGTCTGTTACTCCTTTTTGTTTTAGTTGCTGTTACCTTGTAGGTGCTTGTACTGTTAAGTAACTTGAAAAATAACCATAATAACCGACATGAAAAAATATCGTGATATATATCGTCTATCGTGATACTGCTTGAAAAATATCGCGATAATATATTTTTCAATATCGCCCACCCCTATACCGAAGTGTATAAAATTAAGAACGTGAACAACTTCTTGGAAGTAATCTCAGGTGCTGCGTCGCAGCATTGAGAGTAATTTGCTCAAATTGGGTTCAACGCATCATAGAGCGAGCAAGTCATTTCATTGGACGAGAGGCATACTATGAGAGCTGGTCAGAGGGATGCGTTCAAATGTAGTCAGTAATTTGAGGAACTGTCGAAATGGCGAACGCAGATAAAGTTGAGCTCCAGCATCATTGAAATCTCCGGTTTGGGAACATTTTGGTTTCGCAGTTACGTACAAGGATGACGGACAAAGACAGGAGGACCGAACCAAAGCTGTTTGTCGGCATGGTTCAACTAAAATTGGTTACGCGGCTGGCAATACATCAAACTTGCACACTCATTTGAAAAGGCATCACCCGAACGTGAATATCACCGGTACCAAAAGAAAAAAGACTGAAGTGCTAACCCAACTCCCGCTAGCATTTAAGCCTCCACCACTCGCAGAAACTTCAGACCGAGCCAAAGCTATTACAAACGCCAAATATCCTTATGTTGCCATGTTAGCAAAGCGCTACCTGGCTGTATCTGCTACCTCTGTCCCTAGCGAGAGGGTGTTCTCCACAGCAGGAGACATTGCTAGTGCCAGCAGATCTGCCCTTTCGGCGAGCAATGTGGACAAGTACATTTTTCTTTAAAAAAACATGAAAATACAATGACAAGCAAGTCATAATGTCAAACTGGCTGCTTAGGTGCTAGTACAGTACAGTTCAAATACAGATTATTTCAGTTCATTTCAGTTCATCGAAATGCTGCACCTTAATGTTTATTTTATTATATTTTGTATTTATTTGAGTGAATATTCATAGTTTAATAATAATTAAAAACCCAAAACTAATAGTTTATGTTTTGTGAGTACTAGTACAGTAAATTTCAAATACAGATTATTTCAGTTCATCGAAATGCTGCACCTTAATGTTTATTTTATTATATTTTGTATTTATTTGAGTAAATACATTATTCACAGTTTAATAATAATTAAAAAAAAATATGTTATGTTTTGTGATCATTTTTTTTGCTGTACCGAAAACGAACCGAACCATGACCTAAAAACCGAGGTACGTACCGAACCGAAATGTTTGTGAACCGTTACACCCCTAATATATACACAAAAACACGTGGGTTTGCTATCCTGGCTCCAAAATGGTGTAATGAGCTCCCCATTGAAATCAGGACAGCAGATAGCTTACACACCTTCCGGCGCAGACTGAAAACTCGTCTCTTTCGACTCCACTTCGAGCGATAGAATTGCTAACAAAACCTGATGTACTTATATGATTCTGTTTTCCTCAAGTTTGTATCTTGTTGGTCGAACGCACTTATTGTAAGTCCCTTTGGATAAAAGCGTCAGCTAAATGTAATATAATGTAATGTAATATATATTATTTTTACACCTGCCTTGAAGTTGTCACGTGTAAGAAATAATTCAAGTCAAACACTGAACGGTGTTGGAGAGTTTCACCGAATACAAAAAAAGATGTGTGTCCACTTATGCGGCTTTCACACCAGCGCTTTTCCCTTTCTAGCTCCGAGCGGGAGCTTTTCTGGTTCAGCTCCGGTTTCCCTTTTCAGCTCCCGCTCTGTGCACACCGCCCACTGGCGCCCCAGAGCTGCCCCTGCTGCGTCATGACGTCACCGTTTACATCGCTGATTTGCTCCCCAACGGCAGCCATTACGGCGCTCACAACACAACAACAACTGCGTCGGGCGTATGATCGTGTTGCCTTTTAAGCACACGAAGCCAGAATAAATTGAATAATGTCTTCTCCAACCTGTATACTTGGCTCCAGAGTGCCGTGTGTTCATTGTTATTAATGTGTTTCTGCAGCATTTACCGACCGCTGCAGTGCTGGCTGCTCTTCCACGGGAGTTTATTCTCCCGTTAGCTCACACTGCAGCGGCCGCTCTAAAGTATTCACTGTCCGACTCACACGAGCAGCTGATGCATATCCCCAGTTCCCTTAGCCTAAGTGAATGTGTGTCAGTCTGAATTGACACTGTTTGGTATCACAACGCTGTTATGAAAGTTTCTCTGGTATAAAACGGGTGATGTTGGCATAGCAACCGAAGCTAAACTGACTACTTGCATCCGATAGCTGCAATAATACAAACAACACGTCTGCCTCTCTCCACAATGATCGATAACAGTGAACGGATGGTCAAAGTAAGGCACAAATAAACAGAATCACACGAAGCCTGGTTAGTGTTGCCTGACTTTATAAAGTGTGTTTATAGGCACCACTGCTTGTAGGCAGGCATAACAGTCGACCCATGGGAGGTGGCTTTAGTTTCCTGCACGCCTCGACGTGAGAGAGACGTAAGCGACGTCGCCTCTTAGCTCCAAAGCTCTTGCCTCTGGACTGACAATTTTTTGGAGCTGGAAATGAAGCGGATTCCGGAGCTAAGAGCCGGCGCCGCTGCGGTGTGAACAGGAAAACCCGGCGCTTTTCAGGCTCTAGCTCCGAGCCGGAGCTGAAAAGGCGCTGGTGTGAAAGGGGCATAAGGAACACAGTGACATCACTACGGAACACAGTGACATCGCACATACATATCAGCAGATTGAGGCTCTATAGATAATTGTTCTGAATACTTTTTTTTGTTGTCTTTTTATTATTATTTTTACTCCCAAATATATAATTTATTTTTTCTTAAACACTGTTTTTTATTCTTCTGTTCATTCATTTTTTTCAAACTAAATTGGCTTTTTATTCTTATTTTTATTCTTATTTTTATTCTTATTTTTCTTCTAAATGCATGTCAACGCATACAATTAATAATAACCAAATCAAATGTATAATTATTCTTCTTATAAGTGAAAATGCCTAAAACTCAACAATAACTCCTGCTGAGTATTAAACCGTTTGAGTTTCTCTCCCTAAGGTATACTCCCGATGAGATCGAGAAGCTCAGAGTGTGAGTGAACCCTCTGCGTCTCGTATTTTAACATAAAAACATTCATATATTGTCAAACGTTACCTGAGTCTCTGTTTCTGTTTCCTGTGTTCAGGCTGAGGGAGACACACGGGAACGACTGGGCGACGATCGGCTCGGCTCTCGGTCGCAGCGCCTCGTCCGTTAAAGACCGCTGCCGCCTGATGAAGGACACCTGCAACACAGGTAATCAATCAATCAACTTTTTTAACAGGTAGAAGAAGACATACTTTATTAATCCCTCACAGGGTCATTTCTTTACGCAAGTCGAGACTTTACAAGCTTGGGTTAACCTCAGTGCACCGTTTCCCGTTTTACTAATTTCATTCCAATTTCTTAGAATTTACAATATTGTGACAGTGGTGGATTTGTGAGATTTTTGTTTTATGTTCTGAGACTATAAAGAAATACATTTAGAAAAGGTAAAAAGTTATGAGTGTTTTTTAAATGTAGCATCTTTCTTTTCTTTTCTACATAGATTCAATCCTATAATATCCACATTTCAGGAAAAAACGTTTTTTGATGAGTTTTTGTGGTCTTGTTTTCCGCATAATTATGACTTCCAAACTTTATAAATGTTCTGATTCTTTTCTAATAATTGTTTACGTAAATTCACGACTTTGATATTCTGAGACTAAAGAAATACATTTACAAAAAAAACAAGTTAAAAAGTAGTTTTTTTTTTTTTTTTGCGAATTTCTTTTCGACATTAGGCGCTTTCACACCGGAGTACTTGTCCCAGGAATAGTTCCAATAGTTCCTGGGATTTTACTAGAACTTTTTTGCGAACCTTTTCACCCCCTTTTCAGTCCCTGCTAGAGAGCAGGGACTTTCCTGGGGAGAAGAAGGTTCCAATTTCTGATTAGCTGGGCGAATTGCAAACCACGCCCCATAAAACTCCGAAAAGATTTGTGAAGCCGCCATTTTATTTGCTCGCATTAGCATTATTAGCATTAGCCCAGAGCACAAACGGAGAGAGACTAACTTATGGCAACACAAAAGAAAACATGGGAGCGGTGGAGATGAGGTGGTTCTGGCGATTTACTTGGAAGGCAGTCCCCAACTCCGGGGACTTCCGGCCGGGGACTTCGGGTGGCAGTATACGCCGTGAAGTGGTTTGCGGCCTGCCAGTAAACCCAAAGCAGAAGAAGAAGAAGTGACGTCAGCGGCTTCATTTGACTAATCTTCCCCCAGGGACTTATTCCGGTGTGAACGCGATCTGCCAGATAGTTCCGGGGAACTAAGGTCTGGGAACTATTCCTGGGAAAAGTACTTGGTGTGAAAGCGCCTATAGATTTAATCCTAAAATATCCACATTTTAAAACAAAATTCTAATTCATTTTTGTTGTCTTTTTGCTGCATAATTATGACTTCGAAACTTTATAAAATATTCAAATAATCTCCTCGTAAATTCACGACTTTGATTTTCTGAGACTATAAAGAAATACATTTACAAAATATCCAAATTTTAGGAAGAAATCTGTTTTTTTAAATAAATTGAACTGCAATTTTGCTGCATAATTATGACTTCCAAACTTTATAAAATATTCAAATTATCTCCTCATACTTTTCTCGTAAATTCACGACTTTGGTTTCCAAAATTATCCGAACCAAAGCCTCTCTGCATCTTGTCTTGGTTAAACTGAATTCGTTTTTTTTCCTCAGGTAAATGGACGGAGGAGGAGGAGCGGCGGCTTGCGGAGGTCGTGTACGAGATGTCGGGCGTGAAGCCGGGCTTGGCGGTGACGGGAGGCGTTTCCTGGGCAACGGTGGCCGACCTGGTGCGAACGAGGTCCGAAAAACAGTGTCGGTCAAAGTGGTTAAACTACCTGAACTGGAAACACAGCGGCGGGACGGAGTGGATGAAGGAGGACGACGTCAACCTCATACGCAGGTAACCAGAGCGGGTTTTACTCTACGTGGAGAGGAGATTCTGTTTAAGATAAATTAAGTGTTTAAAAAGCCGCTTTGATCCGCTGCATCGACACAAAGCTGAAAACACGCTGTTCTTCTGAGAAACTTTAAAAACCCTGTAAAATACCTGAAAAATGTATAAAATATTGACCAAGAAATACGAGTCTGATTATGTCTACGTGGTGAATTAATCACAACTGTATGGGAGTCTTCAGTTGGGTTCTAGTTACACGAATCATAGACAAATCCACCCCAAAATGTAATGGCTTTCAAATTGTAGAAAAGCAAAAGATATTTGAATAAAAGCGGAGAGGGCATTGTTCATGTTTAAAAAGCCTCTTTGATCCGCTGCATCGACACAAAGATGAGAACAAGCTGTTGTCCTGCGAAACTCTAAAAACACTGTTCAGAGAAACGCGGTTCTCACAGGATAGCAACATTAAAGTCTGAAAAAATCCTGAAAAAGGTATAAACTAATGTCTGAATATGTCTCTGAACGTTCCAAAGAAATATATTAAAGTTGTCTGAAAATGTTGAGAAAATACATTGAAAAATCCCACGACAGATTTCCGTAAGAACAAGTAAAAATTGTATAAAAAAACTAGTATGATGATCTTAAAGAATATGATGCATTGCTGTTGATTTAAACCAGCCATCAAGTATATAAATAGGACTCAAAATGAGTATAACCTTGAACACGGGAGGCGTGTGGTGCGGTGTTCAACAGGTACAGGTTCAAACCCCGCTGCAGTCAGCATGTCGTTGTGTCCCTGAGACTGAGTGGAGATTGTCCACAGTATTGAGTATGTAAGTCGCTTTGGATAAAAGCATCTAACAAGTGACATGTAATGTAACATCGACACGTGTAAAATCAGGAGAGATACGTTAAAAAATGCCCAAAATAACACCCCAAAAATATGTTCAAAATTATGTTGAAAATGTAAGAAAAGTGCCTTAAATTGTATGAAAACCTTCTATGAAAATACGTGTTATAAACTGTGTGTTCCAGGATATTGGAGCTGCAGGTGGAGGAGGAGAACGAGATAAAGTGGGAGGATCTGGCCGGCGGCTGGAGCAGCGTTCGGTCGCCTCAGTGGCTTCGATCCAAGTGGTGGAGCATCAAGAGACAAGTGTCCAACCACAAGGAGATCCCCTTCAACGGTACAACACACAGCTCGGATGTATCAACAGCAGCACTGACATTTATGTTAGAATTGCACTAGAATAAATTACACTAGAATTGCTGTAAAATATACATAATTATGACACAAAAATACATGTTTATTTCACTAGAATTAAAGCAATTTTTCAGTAGAATAATGCGTTAAAATTAATGTAAGAATTGCACTCTAATAACCGTGTGTGTGTGTGTGTGTGTGTGTGTGTGTGTGTGCGTGCGTGTGCTCAGTCCTCCTAACGGGTCTACGGGAGCTCATCGCTTCTTCACAATCAGGAAGTCCCTCCTCTTCCTCTTCCTCCTCGCTGCAGATCCGATTCAACCGATTGGACGAGAGCAGTGGAAGCCCCGCCCCCTCCTCTGTGGCGGCGCTGCAGATTCCCGTACAGATCACACACCTGGGTGAGAAAGAGAGGAAGATTTAATCCCCAAAAAATGTCTCTTTACGCTGACAACACCCTCCTATTTTTTATGTACTTATTTCCTGTGTCTCGCTAATTTACAGATTCGTCAGCAGCAGCCAACGATAGTGAAACCATCACCGGAGCCATGCAGACCTTCGAGATCCTGCCTGTAAACACATATTCACACAATAACATCATATAATAAATATACCGATAAATCTGCTATTAGTCGATGCTAGCTGTCTGAAATAAGATGCTAGCTTTCTCTAGCTGTCTGGAATAAGACGCTAGCTGTCTGGAATAAGACGCTAGCTGTCTGACATAAGACGCTAGCTGTCTGGAATAAGACGCTAGCTGTCTGACATAAGACGCTAGCTGTCTGGAATAAGACGCTAGCTGTCTGGAATAAGACGCTAGCTGTCTGGAATAAGATGCTAGCTTTCTCTAGCTGTCTGGAATAAGACGCTAGCTGTCTGACATAAGACGCTAGCTGTCTGGAATAAGATGCTAGCTTCTTAGCTGTCATGGAAGAAGATGTAGCTCTCTGGAATAAGACGCTAGCTGCTCTGGAATAAGCGTAGCTCTCGAATAAGACGCTAGCTGTCTGGGAATAAGACACTCGCTGTCTACATAAGACGCGCTGCTGACATAAGACGCTACGTCTGGATAAGACGCTAGCTGTCTGACATAAGACGCTAGCTGTTCTGGGGGGAAAATTTGGTTAAGGAGCTTAAGGGCTTTTCTCTAGCTGTCTGGAATAAACCGCTAGCTGTCTGACATAGACCTAGGCTTCTGGAATAAAGATGCTCTTTTCTCTAGCTGTCTGAATAAGACGCTAGCTACTGAATAAGATGCTAAGCTTTCTCTAGCTGTCTGGAATAAGACCTAGCTGTCTGGAATAAGGATGTTCGCTTCTCATAGCTGTCTGACATTAAGACGCTAGCTGTCTTGGAATAAATGCAGCTTCTCTAGCTGTCTGGAATAAGACGCTAGCTGTCTGACATAAGACGCTAGCTATCTGGAATAAGATGCTAGCTTTCTCTAGCTGTCTGACATAAGACGCTAGCTGTCTGGAATAAGACGCTAGCTGTTGTAAGTAACATGTTAGCTGTCGTAAATAAGACGCTAGATGTCTAAAATAAAATGCTAGCAATCTGAAATAAGATGTTAGATGCTAACTGTCGTAAAGATAAGATGGACTTTTATTAATCCCTAGTGGGGAAATTGTTTCTCTGCATTTGACCCATCCTAGTGTTAGGAGCAGTGGGCTGCCATTTTGAACGGCGCCCGGGGAGCAATGTAGGGAACGGTCCCTATCGACTTCGCCACCACCGCCCGTTTTTAAATAACATCATATAATAAATATACCGATAAATCTGCTGTTAGTAGATGCTAGCTGTCTGACATAAGATGCTAGCTGTCTGGAATAAGACGCTAGCTATCTGAAATAAGACGCTAGCTATCTGATATAAGATGCTAGCTGTCGTAAATAAGACGCTAGACATCTAAAATAAAATGCTAGCAATCTGAAAGAAGATGTTAGATGCTAACTGTCGTAAATAAGATGCTATCTCTCTGAAATAAGATGCTAGCTATCTGAAATAACTGTGAAGTGTCCCCATCACTGCTCTGTTTTTATATTTTGTCTGTATTTGTTTTCCAGTCGTTCCACCTGCAGCCCACAGGAACCCCGGGGACTTACTTCCTGCAGACGACGTCCAATCAGGGCCTGAGTTTAGGCAATAACAGCACGGTTACCCTGACGACAGGCTCCTCCCCCTCATCACACGAACACATCATCCTGCACAGCCTGTCGGTCAGTAATAATACGTATAAATAGGAACACGTGTATAATTGTCGTAACTATTGAGGTACTTGTACTTAAGTATTCCACTAATTTTCAAAGGGAAATATTGTGTTGTACTTTTACTACATGTTATTTGTTTAAAATACAATACAAATTGTTTGGTATTAGTACTTTTACCTAAGTGAATGACCTGAATACTTCTTCGAGCACTGATAATATAGGTGATAATCCATAATAAGTACTTTTTATGGGATTATTTTATGTTATTTTGATCATTTTCTGTGTTTCCTCCTCAGACTGACGGCCTCTGTTCTAGCGACGGTGTCATCATCCAAACGGTCACATCTGACTCCGCCTCCTCAAACCCTCTCGGCCAATCACAGCTGGAGGAAGAGGGGCAGAACCAGGAGGATCGCCTCGGCAACGAGAGTCTCCTTGAGGGTTCTGTGAGCGCGGAAACTCAGGAGCCAATCACAGAAGGCTTCACCGACAAGGCACATTTTCTTTAAGATATTTGTAAAAATTATAAATATATAATTACCAGTATAGTATTTATTTACATATTCCAACCTAGTACAGTATATAGCGCCCGTTACACATTTGGAAACAAGTTTAATTAAAATATTTTCAATTTAAAATCTATCTATCTGTCGACCTGAACACTGCCCATAATGCACCACGATCAATACTTACATTATGCTGTGTGTGTGTGCGTGTGTGTGTGTGTGTGTGTGTGTGTAGGAGTTAAGTTCACCGTCTGGCAGCACCTTGCTGATTGTGTCTCCAAACATCAGCAGCACCGTGCTGATTGTGTCTCCGAACATCAGCAGCACGCTGACAGGTAACAAACATCTCCTTAGTAACGAACTCGGGGTTTATTTTTGCTTGACCGTTTTGTATATTATTGCTAATTATTCTATTATTATTATTATAGTCTCAAATCCAATTTAAAAACATCAACAGAAATTCTACTTCATCCTCTTTCTCTGTAGCGTAGTAGAAGGAATAAAGCATGTTTTTTTATCACTTATAGATTTTTTTTAATAACAATAGATTCCCTTTCATACGGACTTTCTGACACGGGCACATCCGTCTCTGTCCTCAGATCCAATCCTCGAGAACCAGGACGGCTCCGACTGAACTCCAAACATGGTGATCAAAGAACGACAGGAATTGAAGGAAGCTTCTTCTTCTGTGGTGCTACTGTCGCACAGGACGACAGGAAGTGGAAGCAGTTTGTAAACGAAACCCCTGGATTAATTGTGAAGACGTGCCACAGAGACTCAGAGACAGAGAAGGATGTGACCTTTAAATAAACACATGTTCATATGTAAATATAATTAAATAAATGTGATGATATTGCGAAATTAATGGTGTCGGAATTTTGTCATTAAAAAAATCTACTTTTAGGAAGTTGTGTGTGATGCAGAAGCGTATTCCTCTTCATATTGTATAAAGTAGAAGTTGGACTAAAATGTTGTGTCAACAGGAAATAATGAAGCAGAGAGGAATCGATAAAACACAGATATAGTTAATCAATTATTATTTCGTTGTACAACATTACATGTCACTTTTATCCAAACAATAATCATGAGGAAACATTACCTTTGCTCTCAAGCAGGGGGTCCACGGGGTCTTAAAGTATTACAAGTTGATAAATCAATTTAGCGAAAATTAAGGCTATTAAAAAGAATTAAACGGCATTTTCCAAGGTTACATGTTGTAGCTTGTTTTCAATACGTATATGAATGGTCCAGAGAGGTTGTGTTCTACAGTCTGCCTGAATGTAGTCATGGCGTAGGCGTGTCGTGTGATTCTGTGGAGTTTATTGATGGCATCCCGCGAAGCTCCGTTTACGCCGGTTGCTAAGCAACATCGTTATGGGGAAATGCAAGTCTGCGTCCAAATGGTTGGAAAATAAGGAGGAAGGACGATCAATACTGTGTATAGTCAATGTGAGGTCAAGTGTGTTGCCATGGTAACCGGTTAGAACTCGAAGAGGCGACGAGGTCTTAAAATGTGTGGAAAGGGTCTTTAAAAAGGTCTTACATTTGACTTCAGGATCGCTGCAGACCCTCGATACAGAAATGCTCCAACAAAGTAGAAGTTTCACACAGCCTTTATAGCAGCTGACCACACACTCATCTCCCCTAACCATGTTTACCTATCACACGAACATCATGGTTTCCAAATGGACGCACCAACATCAGAGCAACATTATCTCATGACGTCTTCAGGTATAATTCATACTTAGTTAGGATATGAACTTCCCAATTAACAAAGCATAGATACGCGGTGGTGGCGAAGTCGATAGGGACTCGGCTCGGCAACTGGAAGGTCACCGGTTCAAGTCCCGGAAAGACCAAGTGCTACCGAGGTGTCCCTGAGCAAGGCACCGTTCCCCACACTGCTCCCCGGGCGCCGTTCAAAATGGCAGCAAATCAGAGAAACAATTTCCCCACGAGGGATTAATAAAAGTCCATCTTATACGTCTGCACATACATTTAGCCAACACACAAACCTCTATAATGACTATAATCCACTCAGCCTCTTATGCTTCCTCTCACATTGGGTCAGCTTTACAGTTTTCTGCTGATAATCGCAAAGAGACTCGTGGGCCTCGTCTGAATCTGAATCTTCTGAATCTGGAAACTGTAATTTTCAATAACATACCGTCATTCTAGTTATATTGAGAAGGTCCAAGACTTGACAAAAACACAATACTCTTCGACTGGTCCAGTGTATAATACAATGCATTGATTTGGACTGACTGGACTAAATAACTTGTAAGCTAATGGTAACAATCAAGACTCTTCGTTATAAAAACTACGTATCATATTAAATAACTTACTAACTTACATTTCTCATTATTTTCATTATAATATAAGTATGTTATTTAAAATAGCAGACTTTTAACTCACTATCTTGAAGACTTTTGACATATTTATCACTTTCTTTTAGACTTCATAAAGCTACCCTTTTACCACTTTGTTAGTGAACAACTTGATTTGCTAATTTAAAGGGGTCCTATCGTGCAAAATGCACTTTGTGATGTCTTCTCTCCATCACCATGTGTCCCGGTGTGTCGGGGAACTCACGCAGCGTCAGGAAATAAACCCTCTCCCTTTTCCTCCGTACCCAAATCTCTAAAAACGGGGAACAACGGAGCTGATCCAGATGTGCGTCCGATATGAGGTCATATCTGAAATGTGGACCCGCGGCCCAATCAGAAACGTTGCTATCAGAAACAACGCCCGACTGTTTTGGACGCAATATGGTCGGTGTTTACATTAGCATCGCTAACACTCAGAGCTAAACTGTGCTGGAGAGCATGTGCGTGAAGAAGCAGGAAGTAGAAAGGAACTCAGCTTGTGGTGTAACCAGCAAGAGAGAAAGCCTTTGAGCTCCAGACTGTTTCAGAGCCTTGATAATCCATGATATGGCGTTTCATCACGGCAGCATTTAGTTTAGACGGTAGCTGCCGGGTCCCGCATAAGCTCCGCCCCCTCCTCTTTAAAGCTTTATACCCAAATTAGCACTTTAGAAACAGGAAGTGGAATAGAGGGATATGAGGCGTGGCAAGAATGATCTGTTTGGTGTTTGGAGCAAAACACTTCATTGACATGTTTTTTATATATTTTTATATATCTTCTATTGGCTAGAAATAGCATGATTTAAATTCTGACTTTTTCCTCATAATCGTATAGTGTAGTTGGGGATGCATAAAGTTGTATCTTATATATTAAGCTGATGATTTTAAACATCATAAAAACATGGAAATCTTTCACTTGTTTGTGTTTTTAGTTCAATGTTTCCTAAACGGTGCTTTCCGGAGTAAACAGACGTGAAACAGGAGAAATATAAATCTTTAATGAGGTCTGATTTTTTTTAATGTGACTGAATCCGGCAGTCACTACAACATGGCACAGGAGCGGATTTCATTATGAAGACAAAGTGAATATCAAAGAATACAAAAGTAGAAAAAGATTAGAAGATATTTGGCAAAAATAAACTTTACTGAGCTCTGAGATAAAACACATCACACCTGTTATTTAGAGCTAAACATGAGACACATCGGAGTATAAATACTGCATATAAATATATATACTGTGTACAGATAGTGTATTACATGTGTCACCTCACAGATAGAGGTCTCAGGTTTGATTCCCAGTCCTCACATAGTCCTGTTCTTTTGTATATAAGTTGATAGCGTAATAATTTTGACTTCTATGTGGGGGATAATAGAATGTACGCTTAGAAACTACAATTCCCATAATGCTAAGGGGCAGTAAACAGGAAGTATAGGTAGTCCATGGAGTCAGAAGTGGGATACAAACATTATTTTAGCCTATATTGTGTTAATATTTTTTGGCATAATAAAGATTGCCGAATTAGCTAATAGTGGCTAGTGTTAGCATTGCATCCATAAATGTACAGACATCTTTTATGGGATGACTTTTATACGGAAAAACAACTAAAAATGTGATTTTTGCCAACCTGGTCTTTTCTTTAAATACGACTTCTAAGCAGATTTATGGACGTTTAGTCAGAATCAACAATAGTTAAAGGCGGGGTAGGTAAGTTTGAGAAACCGGCTCGAGATCGCTAGAATTTGAAAATACACAACCGGAGAAAATCTGCCACTTCCTCACAGAGCCCCTCCCCCAACACACACATGACCAATGAGGGCACGAGATCAGTTTGTGCCCCGATGGCAGGCTGACAGGCAGGCAGGTTGTACTTTTCACAGTATCACGGCTTCTACAGATGACATTTTTTATGGATTTGTTGTCAAAGCACTTCAGATATTCATTGCTATCGGGATGTTAAGAGCATTCCATGGAATATAACAAAAAGTGTATCTCGAGCCGGTTTCTGAAACTTACCTACCCCCAATAAAGAAAGCCTAAATAGAGAAACGTGATGATTTGTGTGGAGATTGTTGTGTATTTTTAGCCTATATTTGTTAACATTTTGAGGAAATTGGCAAAATGTGCACGCCGAATTAGCAAACGCGGAGAAAACTATAATTTAATGACTTTTCTATTAAATATTTTCGAGCAACTTCTGCATGGTCTTTCCAAAAAACTAAGCAGATTAATGGACGATTTCAAGATGAGATATATTTCACAACAAAGCCAGAATAAATAGAGAAAAATGATCATTATGTGTAAATAAAACGTGATTTCTTCGTATTTCCTGCTTCCCTCAGATTAATCGCAACCCTCCTTAAAAACACGAGCTATGCAGAAATAACGAAACGCTTGTCTGGACAGGTCTGATGACTCTGTGTAAACCGTGGAGTCGTAAATCAAAGCACCTGGCTGAGTTCAGCCTGATGATTAATAGCTTCTGTGAGGTCCTTTTCCTGCGGTCTAAAAACAGCCCCTGCCAGCGCTAATTTTAAAGTGCTCCTCCTCCTCGCGTATGAAATTACACGGTCTATATTTTCCTCGGTTAATGAGCCTCATCACGACCTCACAAGTCAAGATGCTAAAGGCTGTAGTTTCTCCTCCTATTATCCATTTAAATTCAATTATCTCCCGGTTAAAAACACGCTGGAAAGAGTCCATATGTGTTATGAAGTTCTTCCCTGCCTTAAAATGGGGCTGGATTGGTGTTATTATAATACATTCAATATATTCCTAGATATGCAAAGTTAAAACATATTTTTCTCACATGTACAGCTCTTTAGTATTAGTAGTTATGTCAGGCGTTTTGAAAATGATTACTCCATTAATGTTAAGAGCGATGGTCACTCAAGCATCGGAAGTTATGACATTTGGTCGACAAATGAATTACTTTCAGAAATAAATCAAATTAAGCGCAGATTCTTTTAGCCGAAGAGTCCAAAACAAAGTCTTTGGTGAGGGTATTTCTACGGGAGAGGATAAGGGACACACGTGAACATTTCCAGAGTTCTGAGAATCCTGACTTTTTTCTCTGAGTTCTGACTTTTTTCTCTGAATTCTGACTTTTTTCTCTGAATTCTGACTTTTTTCTCTGAATTCTGACTTTTTTCTCTGAATTCTGACTTTT
>RQJG01000116.1:0-10544 GCA_009756435.1 Chionodraco myersi
GCCAAAGTTGGAATTGACATAAAAAAGGAAAGTGAAAGTTATGCTCGTCACCCTCTCCCTCCGGTCCACATTAATACCAATGATCCCAATACGTATGATTGTATGAACTATGAAAATATCTTAAAATCAATACAAATGTATTCATTATAAACGTTAGTCCTTAACATCTATCACTGTGTATATCACCATTCAAACATCTTTTAAAAGTTGAACAAACTCCACACAGCTCAGTAAAGACTGTGAAATATTGACTTTATTTGATGATTTCAGTCAAAACTAACGTTCATATTTCTCTTTTTGATTATAATACTGATGAACGTTCAAAACAAAGCACTTTGGCAACTTACCACATACTTTTTAAAATGCTTAATAAGCACCGTAACGTTCATGATATAATTTCTCGGTCATAATCGGCTGTGAACGGCCGACTGTTGATGCAAATGCTGCGGCTGCAATGCATTGTGGGGCTGCATTTTCTCCTCTCCTTTCGTCATGGGAGGTCCAGTGGTTCCTAAGCTAAAGGAGGTTATAAAGGAAGTTTGAAACCTCCTTTCCTTTCAATTTGAGAATTGGAACGGCACTTATCATGGCTGCCACTGACATACATCCGGGTCATTTCACTTGGTTAGGAAGGTTCCTAAGCTAAATGGACTATTGGAACGCAACCACCAGCTCGAGTGCGCTAGAATTTGAAAATACACAGCCGGGTTGCGTTCCAATAGTCCATTTAGCTTAGGAACCTTCCTAACGGAGTGAAATGAGCCGGAAGTACGTCACTGGCAGCCATGATAAGTGCCGTTCCAATTCTCCAAATGAAAGGAAAGGAGGTTTCAAACTTCCTTTATAACCTCCTTTAGCTTAGGAACCACTGGACCTCCCTTACCGAAAGGAGAGGAGACAATTCTGCCCCACAATGCATTGCAGCCGCAGCATTTGCCGTCACTCAACAGTCGGCCGTTCACGGAAACAACGATGATGACCGAGAGAAATATCATGAAAGTTACGGTGCTTATTAAGCTTTTTAAAACGTATGTGGTAAGTTGCCAAAGTGCTTTGTTTTGAACGTTCATCAGTATTATAATCAAAAAGAGAAATATGAACGTTAATTTTTACTGAAATGATCAAATAAAGTCAACATTTCACAGTCTTTACTGAGCTGTGTGGGGTTTGTTCAACTTTTAAAAGATGTTTGAATGGGGATATACACAGTGATAGATGTTAAGGACTAACGTTTATAATAAATACATTTGTATTGATTTTAAGATCTTTTCATAGTTCATACAATCATACGTATTGGGATCATTGGTATTAATGTGGACCGGAGGGAGAGGGTGACGAGCAGAAGTTTCACTTTCCTTTTTTATTTCAATTCCAACTTTGGTCCTGAAGAATATGTTTCTCTGTTGTCCACGTTCATAAAGCAAAGCAGCAGCATCAGAGCACGGTGCAGAGTCTCTAGATGAGTTTACAGCAGTCCCTCGTTCTTATTAAACATCCATGTTGTAGTCCGCTGTATAGAAAACTGTAGTTTCCATGGTTCCCCCACAGCAGCAGACGCACACAATGACGTCCGCTGGCGCATCATAAACACGTCAGATAGTGAAAGTGCATTCGGATTCTCTAAAGTACTGCAGTCTCTTCTCCTAAGTCCTTTTGAATTCTCCTATCCACTATCCCTTAACCCCATGACGTTTCACTCAGAGGTCAAGGAATAGACGATAGGGTTAGAATTTAGGAGCTGATTTTTGGATTATCGGAACGCAACCCCGGAACAAATCTGCCACTTCCTTACAGAGCCCCTCCTCCAACACACACGAACGCGCACATGACCAATGAGGGCACGAGATAAGTTTGTGCACAGATGGAAAGCTGACAGGCAGGTAGGCCATCCAGTTACTTTAGCCGGGCCGGCTCAAATGATTGGTCGTGCTTTTTACAGTACTACGGCTTCCACAGATGAAATATTTGTATGGGTTGCGGTCGGATAGTTTAAAAATCAGCTCCTAAATTCTAACCCTATCTCCTATTCCTTGACCTCTGAGTGAAACGTCACGGGGTTAAGGGATAGTGGATAGGAGAATTCAAAAGGACTTAGGAGAAGAGACTGCGGGACTTTAGAGAATCCGACTGCACTTTCACTATCTGACGTGTTTATGATGTGCCAGCGGACGTCAGGAATGTGCGTCTGCTGCTGTGGGGGAACCATGGAAACTACAGTTTTATATAGCGGACTACAACATGGATGTTTAATAAGAACGAGGGACTACTGTAAACTCATCTAGAGACTCTGCACCGTGCTCTGATGCTGCTGCTTTGCTTTATGAACGTGGACAACAGAGAAACATTTTCTTCATGACCAAAGTTGGAATTGAAATAAAAAAGGAAAGTGAAACTTCTGCTCATCACCCTCTCCCTCCGGTCCACATTAATACCAATGATCCCAATACGTATGATTGTATGAACTAAAGATCTTAAAATCAATACAAATGTATTTATTATAAACGTTAGTCCTTAACATCTATCACTGTGTATATCACCATTCAAACATCTTTTAAAAGTTGAACAAACTCCACACAGCTCAGTGAAGACTGAAATGTTGACTTTATTTGATCATTTCAGTCAAAACTAACGTTCATATTTCTCTTTTTGATTATAATACTGATGAACGTTCAAAACAAAGCACTAAATGCTTAATAATCACCGTAACTTTCATGATATAATTTCTCCGTCACAATCGTTTGTTTCCGTGAACGGCTGACTGTTGAGTGACGGCAAATGCTTCGGCTGCAAGGCATTGTGGGGCAGCATTTTCTCCTCTCCTTTCGGTTAGGGAGGTCCATTGGTTCCTAAGCTAAAGGAGGTTATAAAGGAAGTTTGAAACCTCCTTTCCTATCATTCTAGAGAATTGGAACGGCACTTATCATGGCTGCCACTGAGGGACTTCCGGGTCATTTCACTCCGTTAGGAAGGTTCCTAAGCTAAATGGACTATTCGACTGCAGCCCTGGATTTTTTTGTCAAAGCACTTCAGATATTCATTGCTATCGGGATGTTAAGAGCATTCCATGGAATATAACAAAAAGTGTATCTCGAGCCGGTTTCTCAAACTTACCTACCCCACCTTACCTACCCCAACTTACCTACCCCACCTGTCATCGTCATCTATTGACATTTTAAACACAATTCATTAAACTGACTCTTGCTGTTGAATAAGCCTGATGTGTTTTAATCACATCCATCACAAAAGAAGAGTCTCTGGCAGCCCTTGGGCCTTTCTCTTGGTTTGTGTGGTGGGACCGGTGGGACGGGGCCCTAGGGGTCAAGCTGTGGTGACAGCCTGGCCTCTGTCCGTGGTGCTGACTGACCATCCAAACAACTGGCTTAATTCACAGCCACTCTTATATGTCAAGTGTTTCCTACAAACAATGCGTGGTCTAAATGAGCTCTTTGTCAAAGTCAAGCTAATTTTAGAGCTCTTGCACAATCTATTTCTTCCCTCTGAGCTGTATTCTCTCAGCATTCTCACTGGTGAAATATGTTCCCCTTATGAAAGCAATGGGAAAACATTAACAGCTGTAGGCCTGTCTATTATGGTTAGGGCCGCAGCTATAGATTCATATCATTGTCGATTCATCTGCATCAACATTCTTTCAATAATTGATGATATTTAGTCAATTAAACGTCAAAATATTGGTCAGAAGTGGTCGAAAAATTGCCATAAAAACGTTTCAGAGCCAATTTTGACAAACATTTGACAAGCTACAATCAGAGTACTGGAATTATTTTTACTTTCTGCTTGAGAAATTAATGAAGTATTTTCTTTTTTTTCTTCTATTGATTGATTAATTGGCTTACTCTTAAGTTTATTTGACTATACAAATTGGCACGCATTCACTAGTTTTTTGTTTCCAAGCTGTTTCACCCTGATAAAGCTTGCAGTCAGTTTAGCACAGCTGGCTTGTGTAAACAGTGATCTGATAAGTGGGACAGTGGAGTTCACACAGGCCAGTGTCAGAGCTGGTGGCTGCACAGAGAGCAGTCTGTGAGGCCAGTTAATGACTCCACTGCTGAGGCGGCCCTGTGTGTTTGTTTTCACATGTGTACGCGTGCATGGTGTGGCAGGTAGTGCACAGTTGCATTATGAGTATTAAGAACAAAAGGTGTGTTCAACGAGAGACACACATGTCACTTTATGTGAGAGATTGCACAAAAGAACGAATCAGGTTGATTGAATCCATCATAGGAACATGCTGTGTGTAGAAATGTTGCATTATACAAAAATAGATATTCAGTTTTGGAATACATTTAACAAACTAGGCTGTCAATGATACATTAGGCTCTTTATGTGGTGTCACACTTGGAAGGAAGGCCGTTTGATTCCATATCAGCAAAAAAACATAAGGGTCTTTGTTCGTAGCATAAATAGAGCGACGCCCTTTTTTGAGATAAACAAGGTTTATGCAGATAAGGATTTCACAATTTATTACATAATCACAAATGCTGAACCTGCACAACCTAGTGATGGATTAACTTTAGAAAGATTATAATATCCTCTATACTGCCAGTATTACATAACATGGTTGTATTACCCATGACATTTACTTTCATGCAAAGTAGACTCTTCAACTTGTATCTACTTTGTGAAGGTTTAACTGATCTTTATCTGCTTTCCAAAGCTCTTTTAGTGTATTTATACTAACCTTATTTACATAAGTGCAGACATATTTCATCTCAAGACAAAATGATCCGTCTATTTTCTAAAGAGGACATATTATGTTTATTTTCAAGTTTCATATTTGTATTTTGTGAATCTACTGTAACTTGTTAACATGTTTTAATGTTAAACTGAAAAGAGAGAACCTCTTTCCACCCTCCGTCTGAAACCAGAGCCCAGTGTGCTCTGATTGGTTAGCTAGGAATCTGTTGTAATTGGTCAACCGCGTTGAGATGTCCTGCCCCTTAGCCTATCACATACAATGTTTTGGAAGGCTATGCCAATAGAAGCGTAAGTCAATATGTTGCGGAAGTAAACAAAGAAGTTCAATGGAGGTGTTTCAGGCAGGGGGGGAGGGGATTTTAGCCTTTGCAGACTATTTACATGCATACAAACATAATAACACACTACAGGAAAGGGAAAACCCCAAAAAGCATAATAGGGCCCCTTTAATTACCATGTTCTGTCTCTCTCTGACATCCCAGGCATTTACTGTACATAGAGAAACAAAGTGGAGCAGGTACTAGTTTTTAGAATGACTGATATACTCCTGAAGAGTAAACCATGTGACTTGAAAATGCTATATTTACGTCAGGAAACTCAAACAAACTGTTTTTGTGATTATATGTTTTGTGAATGTCAAAGAAAATAGGCAGACATTTTCATATAATAATGGCACTGTTTAACTTGTTGTGGCTTCAGGTCATCTTGGAAAGCCCCTTGGACTTTCTGTTACACACTTTGATTTGGTTCCCAGAGCATTACTTTTCTGCATCTGCTGATCTAATTTAAAATAGTTTATTTTGATAAATGTCTTCAAACTGATGTGATGGCTGTTTGTAATAAAGGTCAATCTGGAACCTATAGCTTCAGTGCTTAGACCTAAACTGTTTGTTTACGTCTCAATTTACACCTAGGGACCTTGAATGAGCCCAGTGTACAAGAGGGCTTTTAAAGAGGGCCAGATAGGTTGACCTGAATATATGTGAAAGCATGACCAGTCTAGCACTTGGATGTTACACTATATTTTGTCCGTTGTAACAAAGGTCTCTTGAGAAGTTGACCTCAGAAATGTAAGTCGTAAGCCTTTAATAGAAGTTATAGATACCTTTGAATGGCACAGAAATATCACATGACAGTTTTAAGACTTACTCTCCCTCATGTATTTTGTCCCGTCTTGTTTCTTACTCTTCTTTTCCTGTCTCCATTGAGTAATGTTAAGAGTACATATTATTAGAGCCTCACTTCGTTGTTCCACTCTTTACAAGAATGCTTTTCTTCTCTCTTTTAAAGTTGGCCATTCTCAGTAAGCTTACAATTTGTTTTGTAACATTGTTTTGGGGGGGAAAAGTGTCATTAAGAAGAAAACTGTATCTTAGGACTTTTGAGAGATTTTACCAAACTTTAGAGAGATCTGTGGCAGAACAGTTTTTTTTATTTAGATCAATTCAATTTGTTTTTGTCATATTAGGGTCAATGTACTTCTGTGTCAGTTAAATAATTAACATTCAACATGGGAGGGATTCACTTAATAACATTTTCGGGTTGGCTTTCAAATAAGTTATAAGCTAATTCATAAATTAGCTAGATAGTGTAACTCCCTCCCCCTCAGTTCAAGCTGCTATACATCTACTTTGCTGGACGGGGGATGGGCAAAAGCTTCGGACACAAACCTTCAGGAAACAGCAGGAAAAAATAAAGAATGCTGATTTTGGTTACTAACCCTTCAGGTTATCTAACGTTCTGTTGCTGTGTTTAAAGGGGGCTACACTTTAGGGTTTTGCTGAATGTTGGTCGGTTGTGTGTGTATTTCTCAGATTTGTGGTCCGATTAGTTTATTTATCAAATGTGCTGCCCCATATTGCCTTTTTCCAGGCTACTGGGGTCTTATTTCACAAAAGAATAATAATATTATTTTGTTTTTATTTTATATCGACAAGCCAGGATACCATCCAATAAGCTTGATAGCCTTGGCCACTTTTTTTTACATGATTATAAACTGACTTATTCTTAGGTAGAGATACCAAAACACAAATATTGTATAGTTCTGCTTTAAAGGAGGCATTCAGCCAATCTCAGTTGTTGGTTGATCGGATCAATCTAAGCCTCTCATCCCTTCTGCTAAAGTGACCCAAAACACAGGCTCCCTCAAACGCACACAGGTTTGAGTCAGAGCAGAAAAAAAGGTTTCCTATGCAGCCAGGTGAACCCACCACTGTCAGCCCTGTGCATGAACTGAGGCGAGGAAATTGGAGGAGAAGGTAGGAAATGACTGCTAAAGAGTGTTAGTGGCCCGGCACAGGCAGGCTTCTGTGGCTCAGCCAGTGGTACATTGTTTCCCTCCTTCTGATTTCAGCAAGCCCTGGGGAAAAGGTATGTTTACCTCCCTCAGCTGGCCCACTTCACCTCTAACACGAGCCAGTCACAGCACAACATGCTAATTGATGCTGAGGGACGCAGCGCTGAAAGCAGCCTGTCCTCACATCAGCAGGCTTCGATTTCCTTTTAATCTCTCCCTTCTCACACTTATACCTGAGTGTTGCCCTCTCTCTCTGGCTAACACTCCCTCCTCCCTCTGCTGAGGTGGAACCGGATATTATAGGTGTGTGCAATAAAGATATGAAGTGGGGTGCGAGATGTAGAAAGGGTTCTCTGTGGGGAGGAAGAGAGCGCTGGCCACGCTCCACAGACGTCCTCTGTCTCTCCGCTTGATCACACATTAATGAGGCATCTGTGTGAATCCCGGCCCTCAGTGCGTCTCTCTGACGCTGGTTCCGCCTGCCGCGGCCTTGAAAAACAACAACAACAACATACTCCTTTTAAAAATGCTCTCACATGTAGCACCCAATCAGGGATGCTGTTTCACCTCAAACACTAAACTGAGCTGTCGGTGTGTCTGCGGCCAACAGATGCCCATTCACTGAATCTGTACTGTAGTAACAAGTGCAGTCAGTCATAATGGCTGGAGAGAATAAGAAATGCAGCTGCTGTGGGATTATTCACCACTTTTTACAGTTTCAAAGCAACTATCTGATATGTGTGGAAGCCCATTTCTGCCAGTAAAAAAATAAAAGCTTCTGTCAGTCACGACACTGAGACACTTTCTCAAAATAGTGAGTTAGTATCTCAAATAATGACTTATCTTTGCAAAATATGCTGAAAAATACTGTATTTTTTTTTAAGACGAACATGTATTCCATAGAGAAGGCATATTCTAGGTCCACAAAATCATCAAACCTGTATATATAATAAATACAACAATGAATAGACTCATAACGTTAAACTCAAAAACGTAAGGCTCCTGAGTTAGAGATGGCGCTGTCATTCAAGCTTTTAGCACTAAAGCCCGCAAACTCTGTAATTCCCCTCAACTAAACGGTAATGTTTTGTTTATTGAGGTTTGTAAAATGGCTAACATTATGGGCCCTATGAGCCTACGATTGCTGAACAAATGGAGAGCCCATGCCCAGACAGCACTGCAATTGGATGCCCCATTTGTAACCACAGGCTCAACTTATGACATTGCAAGATGGCCCAAGACTTCAAGTTGAAATCTCTGTTCTTGGCGAGTGCTGAACAACTGTGTATCTGATCGGGCATTGGGGATGTGCTCGTATGCCAAATGGCGACGGTTCTGATAACTTGATGTAGCAACTGGAAACAATTACGCTCTCATTTACTCTGGTTTTGCTCCCAGATTTTCTTGCATTTTTTCTTTTAACTAAGACTGACATCAGTACATTTAGCAACAAACAAACAAATAGCGACAATTGTGCCTTGCTTTTAAAATGTTAACATAGAAGTATTTATGTATATGTGTGGCTCTTTGATCCTTTTTTTTCGTAATGTGTCTTGCTTTGTTGTTTGCCGCACAGCAATTGATTTGCTGAGTTTTCCACTTGAAACATAATGCACTCCAGCCGGTATGTGTTTCTAGCAAAGCCTAATAAGGGCTTGTATAAGAGGACATGCACTCTTAACAGAATTATGTCACAATTGGTAAAAGGTGCCAGTGAGAAAACAGCTGGATGACCTGGCGCTGACTTTAGTCGACTCAGTCTGGAGCTTTGATTCCCACTGAGTCACCGTGTCAGCATGACTCAACGATAGAGTTTGTTTTCCGCACAGTCAACCCTTATAAAAGCTTAGAGCTGACAGTTTGTGTTGGTGAGGAATCACAGCAATGCGTTGTTTGTGCTGCTAGCCAAAGTTCCCATGGACCTCAGTGATCTTTCTGCATTTATCAATTTCTCAGCTTTCTGGCCTCAATCGTACAATCAACGTAGGGGAAATCCTCTGATGGATATCTGTTATGATAAAGCAGTGCTTTTAAAGTTAATAGTGCCACTATTATTTATTGATTTCCAAAATATAAGGAGTAAACAAAGAGCCCCTAATTATTCGAAGCCTGACAAATGTCAAGTTCATTGCTAAAAGACCCCACCAAGTCTCCAAAATAGATGTGAAGCTAGAGCCAGTGTGTTATAGCTTATAAAGACTGAAACAACAAAACCTGGAATATTATTGCCCATCACTCCCTCGTAGACAGCCACTTAACATGTGGGATGGATGTCTATTAAGGATTGTACAGATATGTATGACACTCAAAATATGTGTTCTGACTGACTTTGGTGATCTCTTGACTTTTCCTCATGCACCATCAAGTTGACATTATTAATTTGAGAGAAATCCTGTTGCAGACACACAAATCATGTGTTATACTTTTGTTAGAATTGCTCACTCCCAATGCCCTTCTAGTTATCAAATGTTAAAGGGGACCTATCATGCAAAATGCACTTTAGTACGTCTTTTATACATGAATATGTGTCCCCGGTGTGTCAGGGAACTCACCAAGTGTCAGAAAACACAACCCTCTCTCTTTTCCTCCATACCCAAATCTCTAAAAACGGCGCTGCAACGGATCTGATACAGACTGATACAGATTTGATATATCTCTGATGTCAGGAACAAGGAGCTCCGCCTATATGGGCAACAACTCTCCAACTATCAGGGGAATGAGAGGTT
This sequence comes from Chionodraco myersi, assembly GCA_009756435.1. Lineage (NCBI taxonomy): Eukaryota > Metazoa > Chordata > Actinopteri > Perciformes > Channichthyidae > Chionodraco > Chionodraco myersi. The sequence goes on from RQJG01000116.1 coordinate 9,739, forward strand.
ACGGGGCATGGTAACAGCATGGTAACAGCATGGTAACAGCATGGTAACAGCATGGTAACAGCATGGTAACAGCATGGTAACAGCATGATAACAGCATGGTAACAGCATGGTAACAACATGGTAACAGCATGGTAACAGCATGGTAACAGCATGGTAACATGACGCTCGTGCCTCAACCCCCTCCTTTGCAGGGTGCGTGGTCAGCTGCAGCTCATTTGCCACAGAATCAGCCCTTGTGAAGACAGGGCTGGAATAGAGCAAATAGAGCAAAATGAGGCATGGCTAAAATGCATGATCTGTTTGGTATTTTGAAAAGAAAACTTGACAGACATGTTTTATATAGGTCTGGCCCTACAATATATTATTCAAATATAGCATGATAGGTCCACTTTAAGCTAAAATGGTTGACATAGTAAAAACTACAGCCTCACAGAGCCTCTAGCAAGGAAATCGCGCTCGAAAACATTGACTATACATTGCTACTACGTTTTAGATTTTCATCATGTGAATTTGAGTGACTTTACAAAAGACCATTGAACATTGTTTTAAAACATCACTGCACTGTCTCTAGGTGGGGCAGAAATGATGTGAAGATATCCTTGCATGTTCATATTACAAGTTGTTTAGAGGTGGATGGCGACCATGTTCGTTTAACTGAGCGGTACAAATGGAACAAGCCTTTCTCTGTCCGGACTTTATGCAGAGCAGCTGCACTTGTCAATCCCCCTCAATAGGTAGACTGCCGCGCTCCGTGTGTGTGTGTGTGTGTGTGTGTGCGTGTGCGTGTGCGTGCGTGTGTGGGATTG